>JASDQU010236437.1:1895-17020 GCA_032191745.1 Picea mariana
GAGGACATTCTAAATACATATCAGAGCAACCAAAACTAGAAAAATATGGGAAGCCAAGAAACCCCATAGTGACCATAACCATTAATGAGGTCTCCATTGGAAACACTCTCATAGACCTAAGGGCAGCCATTAATGTTATGACTGCTACTAACTTGGAAAAATTATAGTTACAACTTCTTCTTCGACCTACCCCAACCATTTTGGAATTAGCAGATAAGACTAGGGTTATACCTGAAGGGATTTTAGATGATATCATGGTTACTTTATCCTCATGGGAGTACACCGTATATTTTCTCATAATTCATTAAAAGGATCCTACCAAAGGCCATCCCATCATTTTTGGAAGACCTTGGCTAGCCACTGCCAATGCATTTATTGGCTGTAGAGAAGGAGAAATGACCATCTTGAATGGTCTCTCTATCCAAAAGCTCACCATTTACCCTCCAGCTCAACCTTTTATGGAGAATATATGGTGGATTGAATGTCCATACGAGAATGAGGACTGGGAAGAACCTTTATTTCCAAGTGACCATGCATGGGCACTTCAGGAGCACACAACAGAAAATGTGCTAAACCAGTTCATTTATGCTATCACATGTGTGGATTTTCCACAGTCCTTTCCCCAATTTGAATACATGTTTGGGGAAGAATTTCAAGAAAAATTAGATCCATCCATTTTTTCTTCGACATCTTTTATCTTCGATATAGATGAGTCTGCCATGTCTTATACTATGCCCTACGAGATTAGTCCAGCAAAAGTTTTACATATAAACTCCGGGCTAGATACAGACCAACAAAAACAATTAGTAGATATCCTTAAAGAACAATCAGGAGCATTTTTCTGGGAATACAATGACATGAAAGGTATACACCCCGACACATGCATCCATCACATATATACCCAGGGGGAAGTAACATCTATTAGGAAACCCCAGAGAAGGATGAACCCATCACTTAAAGATATAGTCAAGGAGGAGATCCAAAATTTATTAAATGTCGGATTTATATATCCCATCTCTGATAGTAAGTGGGTATCCCCGCTTGTAGTGGTTCCAAAGAAAGTGATTAGGAAATGGAGAATTTGTGTTGATTTCTAGGAACTCAACAAAGCCACTCTGAAATATTACTTTCCTCTCCCTTTCATTGGCCAAGTTCTAGATACCTTGACTAGAAAGAAGTATTTCTCCTTTCTAGATGGGTACAGCGGGTACAATCAGATTCTTATAGCAACCGAGGACCAGGAAAAGACTAACTTTACTTGTCCTTGGGGAACCTATGCCTATAGGGTCTTACCATTTGGATTGTGTAATTCTCCTGCCACATTTCAACGAGCAGTATTAGGGATATTTACTAATCTTATTCATGATTGTGTGGAGGTCTACATGGATGACTTCACAGTCTATGGTAACACTTACTAGGAATCCTTAGACAACTTAGAAAAATTCCTCATCATATGCCAGGAAATGAACCTATCTCCAAGTCATGAAAAATGAAAAATTTTGTTAACTGAGGGAGTGGTTGTAGGACATCCTGCAAATATTGAGTTCATCGTCAAACTTCCACCCCCCAAGACTCAGAAAGAGGTGAGAATATTTCTTGGAAATGTCAGATATTATTGGTGGTTATTGAAAATTTTACAAAGATTGATGCACCTATGTTTGGATTACTAATAAAAGATGTTGATTTTGTTTGGACTGAGCAGTGTCAAACTGCCTTTGAAACCCTGAAAGCTAAGTTGTCTGTGGCACTAGTTCTTAGAGGGCCCAATTGGACTCTCCCATTTCATATATCCATTGATGCCTTCGATACCACAATAGGAGGGGTATTAGGGAAGAAAGAGGTCCAACAATCATATGTCATTTATTTCGTAAGAAATAACTTGTCCCCTTCCGAGTTAAACTATACAGTTACTGAGAAAGAATTATTGGCAATTGTTCATGCTAGTAACAAGTTTTTTCATTACATTACAAGTTACAAAGTATTTGTACATACCGATCATTTAACTATTATATTCCTCATGAATAAACCTATAACTAATGGCCGAGTGACCAGGTGACTTTTGTTATTGCAAGAATTTAACATCACTGTGCTTGACTGACCTAGAAAGGATAATGTAGTAGCTGAATTTCTTTCCCGAATAAAAAATGAGGATGATGATATCTCTGTAGATGATAGTTTCCCAGATGAGCACCTCTTTTCCCTTTCTTTCAATACCCCATGGTTTGTAGATATGGAAAACTATCTTTCCACTAGGAAGTTACCATCTCATTTTTCACCCTGTGAAAAGTGGAAAATTATTACATAGAGTGCTCATTACTCTTGGTTTGATCATGATATTTTTTGCATAGGTCTTGATTTGATTATTTGTAGATGTGTCTGAGAGGACGAGGTACCTGAAATACTACAAAGTTTTCATGATGGACCATGTGGTGGCCATATTTCTGACAAATGTACAACATATAAGGTGTTACATTCGGTTTACTATTGGCCTAGCATTTTCAAAGATGCTTCCAAATATGTTAGAAGTTGTGATATTTTCCAAAGGATAGGAAGACCTATGTCAGCTGACAAAATGCCTTTGCATGCCCAAGTTATGATAGAACCCTTCAAAAAATGGGCCCTTGACTTTGTAGGACCAATTTCACCCATGTCCTGTAGGAAGAACTATATTTTGGTTTGTATGGACTATGTAACCAAATGGGTAGAGGAAAAATCCCTATTCAGGGCTACAGAGAAGTCTATTGTCGAATTTATCTATGAAGACATCTTTACCCACTTCGGTCTCCCTCATGAAATTGTTACCGACCAAGGCACTCAATTCACTTCCAAGTTGATGAAAGAGCTAACAGATAAATATGGGATTAAACATTGTAAATCTTCTTCATACCACCCGCAAGCCAATGGTAAGGTAGAATCCACAAGCAAAGTTTTGGAAGCCATATTGACCAATATTTTTCAGTTACATCACCGATATTGGGCTGATAGGCTCCCAGAGGCTTTGTGGGCATACCAGACTACCTGGAGAAATACCACTGGGCATACCCCTTATGAGCTAGTGTATGGGAAACAAGTACTTTTACCTATAGAATTCCAATTAAGGACCTTCCGTATTGTCGTAGAATTAGGATTGAACCTAGATGAGGCTTAGAAGAAATGAGCCCTACAATTGAATGAATTGGATGAAATTAGGAAAGTTTCCATCCAACGGACAATATTAGTCCAAAACCAGAGGAGAAAGTGGCATGACAAGTTTATTAAGAAGAAACACTTCTAGCCTGGTGATTGGGCCCTGTTGTTTGATTCCTCATTCAAAACCTTCAAAGGAAAACTTACCACATGTTGGTTGGGCCCTTACGAGGTAGACACTGTATATGACAATGGAGCTGTAAAAATTAAAACAATTGACGATGGACAAGTCTCCTTTGTGGTAAATGGACACCGACTTAAATTTTATCATAAGCCCATTTCGAGAGAGGATTTTCTACAGGTCATGTCAACTGACAAGGCATTGGCCTTAGTATATGGGGAAGTCCCCCCTTGTTCTTGAAATTTTTTTCTGAATTTCCTACTGTATATATATAAATAGTTTTTCAATTTTGTTAATAAGGAAATTCTAGATATTTCTATAAGTATTTATTTCACCAGGAGTACACGGTTTCAAGGATCTTTCTTCAAAACATTATTACACTTGAATTTTGTGTTTGATGAAACATCAAATGAATATGGACTTACTGTAATTAGCCATATTTTAGAAAAAATTCTCATTTTTTTTAAGGCATTCTAAAGCAGTTGCTCTTGAAACTCTTCACCACTGTATAAGGAAGTGATACCATAACTATCAAGCCTAGAGGTCTCTCATGCAGGTTTTCCAAGAAACCTAAGTAAGTGAGTCAAGTTTCTTTATCAAAGAGTAACAAGGAGGTCTAATTAGCAGTTAGCCATGGAAACATCAAAATAAATACAAAGGAAGAAAGTAAGTTGAGCATAGAGATACCTTTTTGTTCTTTCTAAATGGTACCATCCACTACACACTAAATAGCTCGATTATATCATATCTTTAGATAGGGCACGTCCACTTAAGTACCCCTTACATCGGGACAATCACTAATTAATATAACGGAAAGTCATCCTCTAACATAAATACTATCCCAGTTAAAAAAAAAGAGAGAGAAAAGAAAAAAAAAATTCAGAGTTGTTCCCCCATATTCTTGCATAACGCAATCTTATACTAAAATCTTAAAAGATGGAGGGCTAGTCTCTGAGGGTTTAAGAGGCTAACCCGTTGGGATACTGAACAGGTCTGCTGGAAGTGGGTACTGGCCTGTGGTATGATTAGGTAAACCTGTTGGAGTACTGAATATGCTTGCTGGAAGCGGGGCATTGTACCTAGCGAGGATGGTATTCTCACAAAAATAAATAATAAATTTAAACTTGTCCTGATGTACGGCATTACTTGCAGACAAAGTTGACATGAAATATGTGTGGTTAAGATAAGGTTAATGAATCTCATACACTTGCCATTGGGAAATAACTCTAAGACTACCTTGAAACTCTCTTGCCTATCTCTTCTTATCTATATATAGGATCTCTTATCCTATAGGTGGGGCCATATTCTAACCATATCGTTAGACCAATCTGTGAAATTTATTTCTACACTTGACATACTATAAATCTTCGGTTATTGGGGGATACTGACTGGTTTCCTATACTTTTGATTGTGAGGTGTCACAATACTTAGGTGTGGGGGAGGGGTTCATGAGCTGACAAATGATCATTGCCTAGAGAAATAGATATTTGCAAGAATTTTTTTATTATTTCTATAATACCAGCTATTGCATTAATAGTCATATTATGTTTGAAATGCTTAACTCCTTTGTGCTATAAATTATTAAACATATGCCTAACAGACAAGATCTCTTTATCGGTTTTACAAGATGCATACTGTAGGATTGACAATACATGTTTTATGCTTTCTATAAGCCATTCATTGTAGGTTTTGACATTATATGTCATATGCAAGAGGATCGAGTGAGCATGGTGGAAAAATCAACCACAATGGAGCATTCTACCTCTACTCATTAAACCATTGTGATTGTCAAACACATTTAATTTGCAGGCTATCCATTACAGGAAGTGAAAATGTATTTAACACAGAGGTACTAGATGAAGTACCGTATGAGGTTCCATATGAAATGTCGTATGAGGTGCCAAATGAATTACCATGTGAATTACACACCAGTAACTATCCTAGATTCTAGGTAACCAGAACTCAATTAAATTCAATTGAATTAGTTGCAGACATTGATTGTGGATTCTCCATACGTTTATGATCAAAAGTCCAATTCAAAAGACTTGGACATTTATCTAACCACTCATCATTACATTTCCCCAAAACGAGCCATCGAATTCGAATTTCCCACACATGGCAGCTCGCGCACACATGTGTGCAACGTACTCCACCATAAGCGCATTCAAAATCAGTTTGGGCAACCATTATCTCCATTTTCCCTTGCCATTTTCTCTCCCCTGCGTTAAGAAATCGCACCCCAACCTCTGCCATTCTGTCCTCCATTCAAAATGCATTCGGCCTATGCCCAATTCGTGTCATCTCTTGGCTTGATCACGCCCTTGCCTGGTGAATTTCACCTCTGCCAAAATGACTAGGAGGTACGAACCCTCCTCCTATGAAGACTTGTTTGCCATTCTTGAATTTGCACAGTGTAGAGAATTTTTTTTGTGCGCAGGCTAGGGGCCATTTTTGTCTAGCTTGCAGGGCCACGATAACAGCCTCTCCATGCAATTTGCAGTCAGTTTCAATGGTAAGACAACACATGTAGGGTATCTTACCTTTGAAGTTTCATAAGAGCCCATTGCTACTACCACAAAGCTCCCAAGAATGGGAGATAGATGGTTCAAAAACCACCAATTGTCATGCTCAAGTTATAACAGGGTGTTTAAGCCTGAATTCGAGAGAATTTCAGGAGAGAAAGGATATGCTAAGGAGTGGATAAAGATAGAACTGATCAACCCCCTGATCGTCATCACAAGGTTAATTACATGTGAAGGTAGATACTCCACCTTCAAAGCTTTTCATTTTAGATTGTTGGCTCATTTTATGTTCAACAAACCTTTGAACTTCCCCTTCTATTTTATCAAAGTCTTGGAGAAGATGTCCTCTCAAGTGAGGAAGAATGTGACTAACCCCCACATTAGTCTCTTCCACCATGGCTTGATCAAACTCCTCATTCTATATGAACTAGAGAAACAGGGGAAAACTTGGGATGACTTTATCTACCAATTTGCAAACCCTCACTTGACAGTTAAGACTGGAAAAAATCTACTTAGACTAAAAACTATCTCTCCATCCAAACCTCGCTCTCCAAGAACTCCAAACCCTCTCTTTGCTGGAACAATAACAAAAGCTTGTTGATATCCCTACTTCTTCATCGGGTAAAAAGACCAAGAGCAAAGAACAAAAGAAGCCTACTGTTAACCCCCCAATGCCTTCACTCTCTCTTGATCCTACACTTAAAAATCTCCAATAAGTAATGCAACAAGACTTTCCCATCATTCCCACAAACAAGAGGGGAGCCAATCGATTTGGTAAAGGACCCTTTCGGAAGAGTACCCGAAGCACAAGAACCAAGCCTTATGCAAAACCTCCGCCTGCTTCAGACCCTATCCAAGTGTCCTTCGACCTTGAGAGCCCTCACAAGAAACTTAGGGAAGTTTCTACAGATGGATTAGAGCCACTAAGGAAAACAAAATCAGAACCTACCTCACCTTACCAATCTCACATCACTCCTACTTCACCCATGCCTACTCTAGATCCTAAAACTGATAGATTGTCCACATCCCTCAAAGAATCTAAGCCTTCCTTGGAGATCATCGATTCTGCCCCAACTATAGAGGAGCTACAAAAGGAAAACCATCAACTTCTCCAATAGTTGGAGGAAAGGAAGACAATAGACACACACCTTCATCATGACAATGCGGTCCTTCAAACAAAAGTTAACTCTCTTCAACGATTAGTCGATGAGATGACCAAATATAAACACAGCCTCAGAGCAAAGCTGAATCAATATAAGAGGCACAAGAAAAGGTCTTCATAGCAAGAAGGAGAGGTTTCTAAAGCCGATCTTCCTCAGCAAGCCTAGTCACGAGGGGTAACTTATTTTTATTTGCAGTGGGACCTGCAAAATCATAAGTGTGGGGGTAATGTTGGGCCCGAGATATGATCACTTTTATGATAGTTATTATACACTTTTTCCACATGTACATATGTGTTTTTCATATTTTGAAGGAGCTTTTTGAATAATTTTATGTTAAAACGGTATGATGTCCACCAAGTACATGTGATTCATGTTTAATGTCATTATTGGGTATAATTCATCACATTTTATGATTACTAAGAGCTAATTCATGTTTTTCTGGTGTTATAGGGAAAAACCGCACCACATTTTTACTTCCGGGACTCAGTCTGGCACTCCTTCCAGCACTCGTTCTGGTACCTGATTCGACACTCTATTTAGCACTGCATATTGCACAAAAAGGGAGGGTGACTTGGCGATTATGGTATTGGTGGCTAATGATGGGTGAATCAGGAACATGGGTTTTGTTCATACTAGCCTCCTCTAGCTACTCAACCCCCAACAACTCAGTTTTAGTTGTTCAAGAGGGAGATTATTGGCTCACTCTATTTTATCATTTAGGGCATCACTTAATGCAAATTGCTGAATTTAGAAGTGGTTCGACCCTCCTGTGGTCGAAAACTTGGTCTGTAAACATTATAAATACCACCGAGGTGGTCAAACATAAGTAAAAGTAGCAGAAGCATCAGTGTGATAGGTAGAAATATGTTTTTACTTTGTTTTGTCATTTTACATTGCCAAATTATACAAGAATTGTGTTTTTGAGTTTTTATTTTGAATTCATCTTGCTGAGCACGTGGTGTGCTTTTAGAAAGTGACCATGACTTGCTGGGGGGCCCACCAGCAGTCTGGTAACTATCTTTGTGTTTGTTTATGCATTTCATAATTTAGTTGTTCTCTTTATTTTCCTGTACATGCATTTTTATTATGTTAATTAGTTTGTTGTTATAATTTAATTGCTTTGACTCTCTTTTGCAGGTTCGTATGATGAATTGTGTTAGCATGCATTAATATTGTAGTTAGGAATGGATCTGCAGATCCCTAGACTAACCCCATGTGTAGTTATATATTAGATTATGTTTTTATTTATGATTTTAGAATCAAGTTTAAAATAGAGTTTTAATTAGAATAGAACAAAGTTTTTATTTGAGCTTTCTTCGACAAGGATTTGATGGATGGATAGGATCAATTTCAGTTTTTAATCATAGCTTTATTATTTCATTTTTTATGTATAATTGGCTTAGTTAGTTGTTGATTAATGTAGTTGTTAGTTTACTTTTTAATGTCATGTCTTAATTTTTGTTTTTAAGCATTTTCTTATTGCAGTTTGAATTGTTAGAGTAGATATAGCATAGCTTTCAATTTATGTAATTCTCTTTCTAAAATTAAATTGCGATTATATTTCTTAGTTAATGGTTGAATCTAGTTTTGCTTACGTAGTATAGAAGTACAATGATGATCTCATTATATTGTTGATGGTTAATAAATGAATATGCAGGGTAATTGACCATTGATTTTGTCATGGATAAATTCTCATTGGATTGTTTAATCCATACCTTTCACTTTTCTATTGAGATCAGTATTGAGCTTATACCGCTTGAATTGTCCTTTGTTTTCAAGTGCCATTGAGATATCATACGACACCAAAGACATTCACACAACCACCAACATTATGCTTGAGTTTCCATACATTTAAAATACAGTTTTCTTTCTTTCATAGATTAAGAAATAGTTTTCTTGCTTTCATAGATTAAAAGAGATAGTTTTCCTGATTTCATAGCTTAGAAGATATAGTTTCTTGCTTTCATAGCTTAGGAAATAGTTTTATTGCTGCTATAGGATAGATAGTCTTTTGCTTTGATAGGTTAGAGAATAGTTTTCTTATTATAGAGTAAAGGTTAGTTGCTAGCCTTTCATGAATTAGAAATAGTTTTGAGTTAATAACATAGTTCACTTGCCTCTTAGGCTAGATAGTTGTTCAATGAGAAGTTTTAATTTGATTGCTTGCAGTAGTTAGTTGTCTATTTTCTTTAGTAGGTTAGTTAGTTGTCTTTTCTTACTTGTCTATTTGCTTTAGTAGGTTGGTTAGTTGTCTTTGCTTACTTGTCTATTGCTTTAGTATGTTAGATAGTTGTCTTTGCTTGCATGTTTACTTTCTTTAGTAAGTTAGTTAGGTGTCTTTGCTTGCTTGTTTATTTATTTTCTTTAATAGGGTAGTTACTCATTGAATATAGGTTGGCAAGTTAAAGAAGTTTGATTTTGTCATTTGTTTATTATGCTTAAATAGTTTCTTTTGCTTATTGTTATGAACTAGTTTGCTTCAAGTAGGGGTTTTACTTGTTTTCTTAGAACTATCCATCGATCCTTGGCCCAAAAGTACTTAGGTTACCTAGTTTCAAGTTGCTTAGTAGGATTTTCTCATTAGATATTTTTTATTGAGTAGATTATCCTTAGATAACTACCTTCATTAGTTAGACTATGCTCCTACCAGCCCTTCTACCTTTGGCATATATTTTGCTACAACTCTAAGTTTACTTACCCTAGGTTGACAATTTAATTGAGGATTTTTAGTGTGTTTTTAGTGCATATAGAACACCCATCAATAGGGCTTCAATATTTATTCCTAAAACTTTGGAAAGTAGATCATGCATTGCAAAGCCCAAAAGGAATTACCAATAATTAATAATGTCCTTCATGAGTTCGGAAAGTAGTCTTCAGAATATCTGCTTCATTCATATGAATCTGGTGATATCTTGAGCGAAGATATAATTTTGTGAAGAAACAAGCACCCTGGAGTTCATCCAACATATTAGCAATGACAACAATGTGAGCTTATCCTTACTGGTTAATTTATTAAGGGAATGAAAATATGGACACATGCACGAAGAACCTTTTTTTTTAATACCATCAAAACAAGGGATGGATATGGGTTGGTACTTGGGAAAATTACACCGTCCTCCATGAATTCCTACACTTTTTTTTCTATTCATTTTTTTAAGAAAATGTATACCTATATGGGCGTACATTGGGGGGATGATTACCTGAAAGGAGAGGGATGTTGTAATAATGCTCACCTTGGGAGGGGTGTAGGTTTGTGGGTGTCTCAAAGACCTTGTGGTGCTTATTCCAATACTAGTTGCAGATCAGGATGTATTGTTGGAGATGATTGATCATCTACTTGTATGGCATTAAGTTGAGAAATCACACCATGGTGGCCTCTCTTCAAGAGTTTCTCCATATAGTGAGAACTGATAATTTATGGGGAGACAACTTGTAGGCCTTGGAGGGTATAGGTGTGAGAATATTGATTAAATCCCATATATAACTCCTGATAATCCATGGTAACTAGTCCCAGAGTAAAAATCCACTCAACACCCAAAACAATATCACAACCACCCATGGAAATGGAAAATATGTGATTTTTCGGGTTATAATCGCCAATTTGGAGTTTGAAATTCTCACAATGTCCCCCACATTTCATTGTACCACCATTATCTATGAGAAATTCAAAATTAGAAACTGGTCTAACAAAGTAATTGACAGCCTCAACCACCCTACTATGAATAAAATTATGGGTGTTGTTAGCACTAGGAATCACCCTCAAATTCCATAGAAGGTAAGCCCAGTACCCATAAGATTATATGTAAATGTAAATTAGTTTAAAGAGGTTAAATGGATAAGAATCAATATAATAACATTCTAACTTAGAAATCTGGCCTAGCATGCACAAGCAATTGGAGTCTTGATCAAATTCAGTCAATAAGTGAGAGTAAAGGTGAATAGAAGGAAGAATTTGGTGAGGAAAATGTAGAGATCTGCTATGGACATCAGGTCTTCAATCCGACTAAGGAGGAAAAACTCAAACACAAGATATTCTTGAATTCAAATTGTAATGAAAATGAAGAATATCATAACAGTACTATAATCAAACATTCATCATAATACAGCTACAACAATCGATGTGAATCATTCAATCATGAATAATTCAGAATCAGAGGCAAATAAGATGGAATAAGAAAGGTGACTTATATTAATCAAGAAGTCTCAAATCAAGTACATAACCAGAGAACCAATATGCTTTGTCAAAATATTACAAAATAAGGGCACCTAGCTCAACCATTCAAACCTACTAAAGAATATGGACTATCTATTTATAACAAGCAACAGTTGGAGGTGCGAGTTTGCCTTCCTCCCATGAAATTCTCGAAATAGTTATTTCATCTAACAGCTAAGATAACAAATGTGCTATAAAAAGGGAGAATGTTGGCCACTGATCCAACCAACTTTAAACTGACTTGATCTTCTTTGATGCGCATCGCCTTGCATGCCAAGAGTCCTCCAGAAGCTTGTAAATTATCATCATGTTGCCAGCTACCATGTCAACCATTCTCCACATCATCAGCCACTCACAAAGTTGATAACTCGAGCCCATTCATTTCAGGTACCTATTGGTAGCATCATTTGGTAGTTCTCTGGGTAGTGATCTTTTGTAGCACCTCCACAAAACTCTTTGTAATTCCATAGCACAACCTCCTAAATAGGCCTACAAAATGGATAGTGTCGAGCCTGTATGTCCCTTTGTGTAATTCAACCTCTGTTAAAATTTCAGTAGAGCCATGCTTGTGTAATTTATTCTCTGTGTAAATTTTGGTAGCACCCTACCTGTGTATCTATGTAGGCAATTCAATAGCACCTGACCTCAAATAAAATAGGTAGTACCCTGTGGAATTTTCAGCACGATCATTACATTGCTTAACTATTTTTGTAGTGCCCTATGGAATTTGCAACTCCATCACTACACTAGTCTTACGAGATTAGGTAGCGCTATAGGTAGCAGACTGATAGTATATGTGAATTAGACAATTTCGTAGTGCCATAGTGCTATGGAATGTCTGTTCTATTTCTTTTGAAGAGATTAAATCTTTGAAAAGCACAAAAAACCTTTAGTTGTATGCATTAGAATCCTGTAAATCCTATATAAGTGGAAAAAGTAATGCTTCCTCAATCACTTATCCTTACAAAAAGGGGCCATTCTAAAAAATGGAGGTCACCTTTCACCAATCACTTCATCAACCTGACACTCCTTCTGGTGGAAGGAGGAATTCCTTTTGGCACATTAGCCTTCCTTCCTTTAGTAGTAAGAGGCTTATTCACTAAAAGAATACTTTTCTTGACTATTGGTTTCTCCTTTTCAATGGAAGCCTCAACCAAAACATTCAGATTTCTATGAACCACCTCATCCTTTACTTGTTGCAACTCTTCTTTGAGTTTTCTATTCTGAGGCTAAAAGTATTTTTTTTTCCTATAAAGGTTCTTGAGCTGATTATGGATAGGAAGGTCTCTTTTAGCTACAAACCTTGCCAAGTCAAGAGTGTGGCTATAACCATCCATGAGCTCTTTCATCTTAATCATATGAGATAGGTCTTCTAATTTCAAGTGATAAATCTCCTTCATAGCTTCCTTGAGTTGTCTAATCAGTCTTTTGAAGTTATGATTACTAGGTAGAGTGGTGATGTTGAAAGTCTCAACTGGATTGTTTATGGATTTATTGTCATCTTCATGTTGCACATGGACTACCTCTTCCATATAAAAAGGCTTCTCAATGCATTTCCCTTATCTCTATTTTTCTGTAGAATAGAAACCTTTGGTAGGACTTGAGTTTCAATGGCTTCCATGAGAGCTAATGATATTGTGAAAATTCTTCTGACTTTTGTACTAGTTGTTGAAGGAGATGAAGAGAAGTGAAGTTTCCTTCCTTTCTTGGCTGTGACTTTAGTAGAGGAAGGGAATTCTTATAATTTTAGTGCAAGAGGGGGTGACAGGTATCTCTAAGGAGAAATATAGGCCTCCTTCCCTGTTTCCTCAACTTCCTTTATGACCTCTTTTTTAGGTAGCTAGAGAGGTAGTAGTGGGGGCCCAAAGGGCCCATAATTATAATAGTGGAGGAATATTCTAGAAGTAGAACCTTATAATAATTCCTCTTACATTTATTATATCTAACTAACCATTCATTATATATAGCTACCATAGTGGGCATTATTTAATAATATAGTGGACCTAGTCCACCTTACATTGAATGGCCTCCACTATTATCATTATGGGCCCTTTGGGCCGCCACTACTATCTCTCTAGCAACCTAACACTCTTGGTATTTGGTAGGGGCCATGTTCTTTCTTTTCTTGTTGGTTCTTGTTGGAGAAGTACTAGTGGATGGAAAAGGACTTGGTATCTTCGATTGAGGAGTGGCTTCTATGTCCAATTTCATGTGAGCATAAGCAATGAATTGTTCACATGAGATGTTCCTCTTTCTCAGTTCTTTTGAAATCAATGTTCTTATCAACCTAGAATGAAAATTTTGATTTGAATTGAACTCTATCTAACATTTTACCTAGGCTTCTCAACAAATAGAAAGGAATGTTCATTTCATCTTTGCCAATAAAATGAAGCAGAAGCCTTATATGGTACTAGTATAGTGTATTAAACCTTTCCTCACATGTGAAGTATATTTAGATGATCTTCAATATATTATCCAACTCTTCAACTAGACAGGTTGTCAGTTTGATACTCTGGCTTAAGGAATTATTTGGAATAGGCTGCATTCAAAGCCATGGATTTAAACCATTTCTCTCATGTGATAGGAATCCCTGTGGCTGCTGAAATAGAGGCCTCAGACACCTCAAACTCTAAGTCCCCTACCTTAGTCTTCAGGCCATCAAAATGTGAGGAAAATTTCCTTTCAAACTCAAGATGACCCCTCTGCATGTTTTGGCAGAAAGAAAGGTAGACCACCCTTTGAAAAAATACTCTAGCCATGGGCTCTACCTCAAATAAATGCATATCTGCAGGCTCAATTCTAACCACAGTACCTCCATTGTGACATTTATTCTTCTAAGGTGTCTCCATAGGTTTGGATTTAGAGGTCCAAGATATTGTGCAATAAGGGCCAAAAAATTAAAATGGAGGTAGACTTCAATAGGAGATTAATAGTTAATAATGGATATAAATTTCCCTCCCCTTGACTACTTACAGATCTCAAACCGAAGAATGGAAATAGGTGAAGGAAATTATTGTGATAATCTTTCAAAACTGGTTAAAAGAATTCCAATCCAAAAGTGAAGGAGGCAGGGGAAACAACAACAAGGTTCATCATCACTTTTGGGTAACGCAACGCACATACCAAACGTAAGGTTTTCTTGGGCACTCAAGACTCAGAGGGAAGGTGAATATATGTCTTACATCTAAAAACCAGGTGATGGTGATTGCAAGTCTATGTGAAGGAATAATTGATAGAGAGTATGAGGAAAGGGTCCTCTTCTAATTCTGCAGGAACGATCACTACCAGAACTCCAAGAGATAATTACTATCTCAAATTTGATATGCAGAGTAAGGAAACCATGGGATACTTGGAAAAATTGATGATAACTTGGAGATTTTCATATGTTTAGGAGAGTATCAAAAGCATCTTGGCCTCCAAATTGACCTCAGCCACTGATCTTGTAGTTCCACTGCCAACTAGTCCAAACTGGTAGTTTTTACAATGTCAAGTTTTGAACTTTCAAAATTTGAAAACCGTTAGCAAGCTCATAAAGATCAAATCCTCAAAGGCATATTTTAACTAACCAAGGTTCCAAAAACAAGGCAAACATGACATCATCACTATGATAATGAATCATGGTAAAGGATGAAGGACAGGGAGTGCGATACGGAAACTCTAAATGAGTTCACAGTGCTCTTTTTTGAAAAAGTTGATTTGACCATTATAAGAGTACAAAAGGGACATCATGGCAAGGATACAAAGGCATGAGTGAGGAGAGTGACATGTCAAGTCAATTTGGTCATTGGGTGACTTAGGTTTAGTGTCAAGTCATGAAGTGGATCAAAACATAAGCCAAGAAAATGAACCTAGGCCGAAAATCTATGTGAGGGTCAAAACTTGAGTCATGACTTAAGCCTTCATTTATTCAAGATCAGCTA
>JASDQU010236439.1:1173-17020 GCA_032191745.1 Picea mariana
GATTTCACTATTAGAATTTGTTGCAAAGTGTGGAATGCAGGAACCGTTGGATATCCATATTTCACCATACATGAGCTTTAATGGAGCATCCCACTACACTTACCTTTCTTTTCTAGAATTGATTAGGTTACATCATGATAACACATTGATGCAGACCCCCCTTCTCTCTTAAGGAATGCGCAACCTCTCGGTCTAGGATCGATCAAGAAATTGAGTTTGATTGACTCTTTGGCCCTCAAGAACCTCAAATCCACTTAACATGCCTTCTTTCCCTTAAGGCACAGGTTATATGTAACCTATGGATTTCTCCTTAACTCCTTTGAGATTCAACATATTTAGCCGCTATCTCTCTTGGTTAAACCCCTCCCTTTATGTGACTAAGGTTGTGACCAGTCGCCTAATTGAAAGGCGCATCGCGACTTCGCGTATCGGGCCTTTTCATGCGAGTCACTCTGAATTTCCCAAATTTTGAAATCCCGACAGGAGCCTAGTGCATGATATCCCCTCTATTCCCCTTCACCAATGTGACCCTTCACTATGACCGTGGGCTAATATTCGAGCACTTCGTGATTTCGTGTCTCATGAGTTCACACTTCACAAGTCATCTCCCTAAATGCTCAACGGTCCAGATCTCTTCTCGAACTGATGGCTCAGATCAAATCCTTGCGGTTTTGGTTTTTACAAGTTTCTAGAACTCTTGCCTCTGATTTACTGAGTTATGAAGTCCCGACAAAACCATATATATGAATCAAGTCCCTCCTTTGATCAATGGCTGTGATATTTTCGCAATTTTGCGATTCGCGACTTTGGAGTCTCCTTGCCTCCATTCTTTTGATAGCTGAAATTGCGATGGTGATGGATCAACGATGCAGATCTCCTCTTTGATCAATGAATCAAATCATGTTGCGATTTCGCATTTTGTGAGTTCTCGTGACTCAACCTTTGACTCCTTCGAGTCATGAGTTAGCGAAATAGTGATCTCTCACCATGTGTCCTCCTTGACAATAGATGGTCTCGATGATTTCAGAATGATCAATGGATATGATATTTTCATGAGTTCTCACTTCGCGAATCCTCACAACTCTTCTCTTTGACCTTTCCACTCCATGAATCAGTGAAATTGTTGATCTATCTCCATGTGTCCTATCATGATGGATGGTTCCAATGATTTCAGAATTTCGTGACCTTGTTACTCCTATGTATGTTCAAAACTTTAATGTTAGTTCACTTTACCTTGATCAGACAGCTATGATCCGTTTGTGCTCAGATCGATTGATTGAGATATTTCCTCCTCTACACTTTCTCCTCATTGTCTCAACGTTGATCGGATGGTCCAGATCTTCCCTCTGAGATAAAGCTTTCTTCAAAGTTAGAATATTTTCGAAAGGATTTACAGGATTTTACCTTTATCCTTCTTACGATTCCATTTCTTGGATATCATTCACACTTCCTGGAAAGTGCTACCCCTCCTGAGCTTGATCTCTCCAAATATTTTGATCTCCCAAGCACTTCTTGATTTTATTTGAAATTTGTCAAACTCAGATCCAAATATTCTTGAAAAGAATCCTTTCTCACCTTCTTGGCATCCTTCAGCTCTCATCCTTTGACTTCTTTATAGAGTCACTTCGACTCTTCATCAAATTCTAGGCCTGTGCACTCTTTGTAACAGATCTTTACACAAGATTCAAGTTCTTGCAACAACTGTGCACTCCTTGCAGCAGTCACTTTATACTTCCTACAAAGAAAGTATTATGCTATTTCGTCTGAGATTTACAAGTCGAAATAGACCCTGTCAACACACTCTTTGTGGAATGTGTGCACACCTTGTACCAGCTCACAAAGAAAAGTGATTTTTAATATTTATACAAGCATTTCAAAGCTACATTCACTCATAGAAAGATTCATTCATTCTTGAAAAGATTAACGAAAACAATAGGGAAATTGTAAACAATATCCACACCATACATTGGGTCAATTTTCCTCTGTTATCTTCATTCAAAATAAAGAAAATGGGAACAGCTAAAATCAAAGCAACAACTACTGTTCACAAATTCCTACTTTCTCATAATTCTCGTAACCCCTCTTTTGGGCATATAAAATCTCTTCTTATAAAAAGAAACAAATTGAATGCTATCTAATTGTGGTTACATTGAGATTAGGGTTAAGCTCCCAAGTCATCCATTTTCATTTTGTCTCCACGCATGCGATCTTTCCTCTCTTTTTTTCTATCATTTCAAAATATTTGCAGTATTGGCTAGCATTCGAGACTCCGGATTAGATTTTAGGAACTGTTTTGTCCTGCCACGTGTACTTGCTGACGATGCTCCTACATCATACTCCCCATGGACAAAAATTCATGGAATCCTATCCATGAGCTCTTGTACCGACTTTCCATGCTTCTGGATATCAGCTTCACTTTCCCAACTGGCATCTTCTATTGGGTGTCCCTTCCACTTGACTAGATATTCAAAATAGGTCTTCCTCTTGGTCTTCTTACTAATCCTTTGATCAATGATATTTTTCATTTGTGGTTTTTCTACTATAGGCATTTGTTTCTCCCACTGAATCTCCCCTTGATTTGTTGATACCTCTGTGTAATCCTTCCTATAAGGATACAGGTCTGATATGTTGAATATGGGAAATATGTCCACATCATCTGGCAGCTCAATCTCATAGGCATTGGCATCAAACTTCCTAAAGATCTTACATGTTCCTATCTTCGTCATCTTTATCTTGTTATATGTCCCCATAGGTAACATTTCCTTTATGAAATGTGCTGGAACCTTATTTCCTATTTCAAATTGGATTTATCTATGATGTTGATCAGCTTTGCATTTATACTCTTGGCTAGAATTCTGCAACTACCCCTGATCTGGCTATGGAGCTTCTACAATTCTATAGCAAAATATTTTTCTCCAACGCTTCTGATATCACTCTGTTCCAAGTCTCCCAACTCATATACTCCTATGGGTTACATTCCATACAATATTTGGAACAAGCTCTTCCCAATGCTCCTGTTTTGTGAGTCATTGTATGCAAATTCTTCTTGTATCAGAATTTGATCCTATTGATTATGGTGCTCAGTGACCAAACTCCTCAATAAGTTTCCCAAAATTTTGTTTACCACCTCAGTATGCCCATCTGTCTGAGGGTGATAAGATGAGATGGAGGACAAATCTATCCCCAAATTCTTCCACAATGTTCTCCAAAAATGACCAAAATATTTTGTGTCTCTTTCCGAGACAATGCTTCGAGGTAGGTCGTGAAGTCTCACAACTTCATTGAAAAATAGGTTTGCAACATGTGTTGCATCACTGGTCTTTTGACATAAGATAAAGTGTGCCATCTTGGAAAATCTATCCACCACCGAAAATATGGAATCACATCCTCTTTATGTTCTTCGCAATCCCAACACAAAATATATGATTATTGCATCCCAAGGTCTCTCTAGTATGGGAAATGGTTGACACAATCTACTGTTCTGTCTTTTACCTTTTGCATGTTGGAAGATTTTGCATCTGTACTCAAATTTTATTACATCTGCTCTCATACCTGGTTAATAGTATGAACTGCTCAACTGTGCAAATGTCTTATCATGGTTGTTGGCACAGGGGAAGACCCAGGTTTCAATGCTACAACAACGCACCAAAAAAACCCTAACTACTGACCCTTTCGGAAACACCTGCAAAGTAGATGAAGTCTCACCCAAGGTAGAGGTAGGGGTGGCTGCATGACTCAGATGTCTGCAAACTTAGTTGGGACACATATATGTGATTCTAATATTTAATAGAGAACTTAGTAGTGAGCATCCATGAATATTCAGTTCTTAGTAACAACGCAAATAAATCCTAATTACAGAGCATCACAATATTAAACCAAATCCACATCTAATAACACTTAGCATAAACAGAACATATTAGATCTAGCAAATTCAGGCACTAAGCATACTCACATAGGTTATATATAACATTCATTCTTCTTATTAAGCACAAAACAACATCAGTTATATCTAACATTCATCTATATCATAGCAAGTCACACATAAACACACCAACACATCACATAAAGCAGAGAAAAAAAACATATATGTGGTTCACTCCCCCCTTGGGGCTACGTACACCAACTCTTATTCTCTTATATTATCTTATGTTAATCAATACATGCACAGAGCCTCAAAATCCCTACTCCACATAGGATAGGATATCTTCGCACTTCACTTGATTCGCCTTCCCTGAGTTAGGTTCAACACAAAGCCTTCTCTCGATCTCTTACAATCCCTTGCACTTAGCCTTACCAGTCTTACATAGTATGCACATATCACTTACAATCCTTCAATCACATAGATCGATCACTACTATTTTCTACATTGCCTAACTTCTATATATTTATTACAAAGTGGGTTTAGGCATGGGTAAGCCCATTGGCCAACCTTCCCATACCCGTTACATGATCCCAAAACCCAAAAATCCCTAAAAAGGGGTCAATATCCCATGATATCCTCTTCATCTTGTGCTCCATCTTTGACAGCCTATCGAAGTCCCAAAAATAGGTCAATCATGACCAAATATCCTCAAAAATTTGTCAAGGGCCAACAGGCCCCCAACACTCACATGTGACTCGTCTCGAGTCACTATGATCTAGGTAGTTTTGTTTCGAAATCCTTGAGCTTGTCTCGATATTGTTTGACTTGTTTTTGTACCACGGCCTCCTATTCAACGAACTCTTGGATGACTGCCTCATTCACGGGTCCTTCGAGGTGCTATTTTTCTACAACAACAACTTGTTCCAGTTCTTTTTCTTGGTCTTCAATCTCTGTGAATAGTTGGTAAGCCTCATCCTGTATAGCTTGGAGCCTCTTAGTCACTTCTGTGACTTTTCTCTAAATGATGTGAACCTGTTGTTGGGTAGTGCACTGCTCTTGGGATTGCTTCTTTCTTTTCACCGCTGATAGGGGCTTCAACTATGCCTGTATTATTTTTTATTATTGCTTTGCCTCTTGGAGTGGTGACTCTAGTTCTTTCAATTCTTCATTCTCAGTGAGTTTCTCATAAGTTTGGGCACTATGATCACTGAGTTTCATTAATTCCATGGAAATAGCCTTTATTCTCTCGACTGCGCTCCTGGCAGTCGCTTTTCCTTGATCTCTTACATCTTGTGGAGTGTTGGGAACTATGCAGAGCTCTAAATCTGCTATTCTTTGTTGTAGATGTTGGATGGCTTCCGTAAGCTACTCTACTTGATGTGTGACTTGGTCTTCATCCTGTATCTCTAATTCTATCACAGAGCAGAGAGATTTGTTTACCACTTCTTTTACTTTGAGCTGCTTTGCGAGGAATTGTTCTTTCTCTTGTTGCATCTATGTTTTCTCTGCTTCAAACTTAGCCTGGAGATCAACCTTCTCCTGCCCTACTATTATGTGTTGTTCTATAATGTCGCCTTGTACTTTCTTCAAGGTATAGGTATCTTGTTTATCTTCTTCATGTGCGTGACGAAGACGAGTTTCGACTGCATCAGCTAATCGACGGAGTTGGACTGGCTCATCCCCCAACTCTATTTCTCCTGATGGAAAGGGCGCAGTGGACACTGTGTGGCTAGACTGAAGGGCCTGTTGTACCCCTTGAAACTCGACCTTAAGTCTGTCATACATTTCATCTTTCTTAGCGTCTTGTTTCTCCACAATTTCTAGAGAAGCGTCGTTGAGGGCGGCTATGATGAATTAAAAGTCATTAGTAGTATGCATGGTCTTCATCTTGGTAATGGTGGATCTTGATTTCTTTCGGTATGAAGGTTATGGGGGAGAAAAATTCCTTTTCTTTAGGGGATGGGTCTCATATCTTGATGGTGTTACTTCACCCTACTTTTATTTGGCTCTTGTACCATTTATTTCTTCTACTTCATCATCACCACCTCGGTCAGGTGATACTGTAGCAGTTTTTCCTAAAGCATTGCTTAATTCTTGGGCCACTTCACTCTTCTTCATTTTGTTGGGTCCGGGTGTATCATGTATGGCTTCTAGGCTATCACGGACAGACATATCTACAACTTCTATTGGAATAAGGAGGTATGTCGACCAGTCCTTAGTGATCTCCTCAAGATCCTCTTCTATGAGCTTGTAGTATGACTGCAGCTGCTCCTTATGTTCATCGGCTTACGTTGTAAGGTAGATGAAGTGTCAATATGTTCAAAACTTCATCAGAGTTTGGAATCTCTCTAAGGTGTTCAAAGTCATGCAAGGTTCTACTTCTATGGCTCTCTTCAACTGAAGGTAGTACATATGAAAAAAAGCATTCGACTGCCACTATTTTTTCATATCACTCGAATACCAAAGTGTGGTGAACTTCACGAAAAGCAGCTAAAATGGATCGATGTCTGGGAAGGTCTCTCCTTCTGGCATCTCCCAGGAAACAAACGTGATGAGGATTAGGAGACAGCTAAATTGAAACTCTTAGCCTTGATATTGTGCTTCACGACATTCTAGTTCAAGCTGATTGACTAGGTACTTTGCCTAGTTCATTTGTAAGCCTTATACACACTTCCCACGAGGTCGACATCAAAGCTCATGACCTATGTGGGTCGGTTCTTGCGTACCATTTTTCCATCTATTAACTGACATGCTAGGTGCATTGCACCATTCTGGATGGAGGCTACCTTGTAGCCTCGCGTCACCTTTTCGACATCATCATATGTGTCCTTAATCTTCTGTGCTAGCGGATGATTTGTGGCTTTTCCTAGGTAGAATTCTTATGGGTCAGGTCCTTGCATACTCAACCCTATGATCCTATGGATTAGCATTGGATCAAATGTAATATGGTATTCTAGCCATAAATAACCACCATGGTAACACGAGAGAAATATCTTGACACATGCATTGACTTCCTGGTGTCTTTCGAATGTGTGATCTTCATTATGTTTAATAGGGTGGACTGCGCGAGGTTGATCATCCATGATTGATGGATTATCTTTGAGTTCTTTCCCTTTGCCTTGTTTAGGTACTTATATGGGGCGAGCATACTATAGTTTTTGCGATATCCGAGGTTGAAGTCACTAAACTTCAACACTGTGATCTTGTCCTGTTGTGCTTGAACTGTATGTATCCCCTTCAGGAGGTACGCAGTAATCATGGAGTACTTGAAATCTATTGGCACACTATATTGACTCACTGCCCTGTCCAGAGGTGGGATGTAATCTGGCAATATGGAGGGGATCAACTTCACATTGGCTAGGTCATCTCTGTGTTTAGTTCTCTTTTCTACTGATGGTTGGGATGATCTGGCTCTACAAGAAGTTGATGGAGAGGCTTGCAGCCCTCCTGTCGATGATGCTTGAATACTTGCAGACATATCTCTTTCAGAAATTACCCTTCCAGTCATTATGTCAGTAAGAACTTCCTCAAAAAATTTCTCTGCGGCGCTAAGCTCGTCCGACATGCACACTCATGGTTGAATGTCTCAGGTTTGAAGAGTAACAGGTTAATGCAAAGGGATAGATGGCACTAACATGGTGATAACTGTGCAAAATCAACCATGTTGCGAGCTTTGATAGTCACGATTGGCAAAAGTGTTCTCATTGTGTGGAATGAAGGGATAAATAGATAACTCAGAAATGGATCTCTTGCAACGGGAAAGAAGCCTTCATTAATTTAGTTATGTTCATTGTGGCATGGTCCCAATAGTCTAGTGGCGAATGTTTTGACCATAAATGCCTTTCTACCCATTTGGGTCATCGGTCAAATGGTTATAATATCTCTACCAGCTATATTTCTTTGCCATGGCTAAGTGCCATGTGACATTGTTCTGATATTCCGA
Source organism: Picea mariana (assembly GCA_032191745.1). Lineage (NCBI taxonomy): Eukaryota > Viridiplantae > Streptophyta > Pinopsida > Pinales > Pinaceae > Picea > Picea mariana. Next base: position 8,979 of record JASDQU010236439.1, read on the forward strand.
TGAAGATCCAATTTTGCAAAGTTTCCTTCTAGGAAGTTCCCTCGGGAACTATCTGTAACTTTTCAATCTTAGCTCTCTTCTTACTAAGTTTTCTATCCTTCTTTCTAGTGAGATTCGTCTCGGAATTCCTTTTTCCATTCTGGTTCTTATCTTCTTTTTGCAGAGTAACTTCGCACTAGTGGGATTCCTTCCGAGAATTCAAGGGTAATACTTCATCTATACCTGGAATAGGTACTGCAATATTCTGGGAGTCCTCTAGTATTTTTTCAACTTCGACATCCAAATATCTGGTTTCAATTAGCTTTGTTTTGTTCTCCTATTCTTTAATCAAGTGCACTATCTTCCTAGTCATGAAATATTTTAATTCTTTCTTCTTTTGTTCTAAGACTTCTTCTTCTTTCCTTCTGCCCTGATCTTTTTCAATCCACTGTTTTCCTAATAACATAGCAAATGGAGTGTTGTTCTCAATAAATTTAACAACTTCAAATTATTCCTTTGTCGAAGTTCCATGAGGACTCATAGATATCCTAGTAAATCTTCTACATAGGGTAATAAGCTTTCCTATGAATAATCATATTCCTCCTAATGAAGGAATCATAGAAGGATTCCCTATAGCTTCCTAAGTTCTTTCTGTCATGATATTCACCTGTTTTTCCTCATCCAGAACATAGTCAATGTTGAAGTCTCCTATTATTGTTTCAATACATTCTTTTTTTTTTAATATCTCTGATAAGCTCATATGTTGGTGGTCATTCATGGTTCCTTGCATCTGTAGTAATACTTTTTCTGATCCTTTCTGGGGTTCTGTCATAATCTTAGTTTCTGGATCTGCCTTAGGGTTTTCTTGGTTCATATTCATTCTTTCAACCTTAGCAATCACTCTAGGGAAATCCAATGCTTCATTGTCTATAGCTTTGCAACAGAGGCAACTAGGTCTCTTTCCAGGGCATTCCTTAGCCAGATGTCCCAGTCTTCTGCAACTATAACAAAGGGTTAATCCTCTCTTTCTCTTAAATGATGCCCAGCCTTTCCTGTACTGCGCACTAGGATTATGGTAGCTAACCTACAAAAACTTATTTCTAGGATCTTGCATCCATTCATTAGTCCAAAAATTCTTTCTATGCATAGGTATAACATATTTTTCATTATTCTTATCAGATGTACTCATATCAAGTATTCTTTCTTCTATCAGTGCCCTAGTTTTTAAGCTAGGATAAATCTTATTAAACATACCTAGATCCATACTTTAGAAACAAAAATTTCCAATAATTGTATCTTCAACAGAGCACAAAGATTCCAGATCTTAAAAAATTTCACTATTCTTACCCTTATCAAAGCACAAAGCATTCAGATCTTACCTCTTTTCTTCAGATTGGACTTCTTTCTTTAGCACAAAGATTCACAAATCAAGTATAATACTGTGCAATAGAGCGACATATCTACACACAGATCTTTCAGAATTTCAGGTCAGGTCTTTGCACAAATATTCTTTATCCTTAGTTCCCAGCAATCATAGTTTCAGGTCCTGGCAACAGAACCATTTGTTGGCATAGGGGCAGACCCAAAGTTAAATGCTACAACAACACACCAACAAAACCATAACTACTAGCCCTTTCGGCAACACCTGTGAAGTAGATGAATTCTCACCCGAAGTAGAGGCAGGGGTGGTTGTAGGACTCAGATGTATGCAACCTTAGCTGGGACACAAATCTGTGATTCTAATATTTAACAAAGCACTTAGTAGTGAAAATTCATCAATATTCAATTCTTAGTAACAGTGCAGACAAATCCTAATTACAGAGAAGCACAATATTCAACTAGATTCACATGTAATAACACTTATCATAAAAGGAACATATTAGATCTAGCTGATTCAGGCACTAAGCATACCCACATAGGTCAAATCTAACATTCATTCTTCTTATTAAGCACAAAGAAACATCATTTCTATATAACATTCATATATATCATAGCAAGTCACACATAAACACACCACCACATCACACAAAGCCGAGCAACACACCATATACGTGGTTCACCCCCCATGGGGCTATATCCACCAACGCTTCTTCTCTTCTAATATCTTTTGTTAATTAGTACATGCACAGAGATTCAAAAACCCTACTCCGCGTAGGACAATATATTTGCGCACTTCACTAGATCCTCCTTCCCCGAGTTAGGTTCAACACAAATCCTTCTCTCGATCTCTTGCATACCCTTTCACTTAGCCTTACCAGTCTTACATAGTATGCACATAGCACTTACAATATTTTGATCACATAGATCGATCACTACTATTTTCTACATCACCTAGATTCTATATATATATTACAAAGTGTGCCTAGGCATGGGTAAACCCATGGGCCAACCTTCCCATACCCATTACATGATCCCAAAACCCAAAAATCCCTAAAAAGGGGCTGATATCTCACGATCTCCTCTTCATCTTGCGCTCCATCTTTGAAAGCTTGTTTAAATCCCAAAAATAGGTCAATCATGACCAAGTATCCTCAAAACTTGGTCAAGGGCCAACAATGGCCGAAATGTCCAACCAATCCTCCGCTTTTTTTCTTCCTACAAAAGGTTATCCCTCATTGATCATTTTGGTATGCACAATTGATTTCCCTTGAATAATAATCCCTCTTGAATCATATACTCTGTCCACGGGCTCATATATCTTAGCACAGGATTCATGCATGCTTCATATGCTTCCTTGAAGTCTATATCATCACTATACATTTCTTCAAGGTGTTCAAACCCTAAGGTATTTCCCTGAAATTCCTGTAGAGTCAAACATCTCCTGCTCAATGCATCAACAACTTTGTTAGCATTCTAGCAATATGTTTTATGACAAAAGTAAAATTCTTCATATACTCAATCCACTTCGCATGCCTCTGATTCAATTTTTCCTATCTGTTTATCAATTGTAAAGCTTGGTTATCGCTATACAAGACAAATTCTTGTGGGATAAGGTAATGTCTCCATTTCTTCAGGGCTTGGATTATGGCATAAAAATCCTTGTCATAGGTGGAGTATTTTCTCTTAGTCTCATTAATCTTCTTAATGAATCAAACAACAGGTCTATTGTCTTGGCTCAAAACTCCTCCAATCACAATGCTACTTGCATCACACCTTACCTGAAGCGTCTTCTCAAAATTTGGCAAGAACGGAATTGGTCACTCTGTTAATTTCTCCTTCAGTGTATTGAAGCTATTCTTGGCCTCCTATATCCATTTAAAATACTTGTGCCTCTTCTTTACTGTATCATCATTGGTACACAAATTCCATTGAAATCTCTGATGAACTTCCTATAGAAACTTGCTAATCCATGGAAGATTCTTACCTCAAACATGCTCCCTGGCGATGACCATTCTTTGATTGCGTTCACCTTCTTCGGATCCATCTTCAGATCATTTGAAGATATCACAAAACCCAATTAAATGAGTTTTGTCTTCATAAAAGAGGATTTCTTTAGGCTTATCAACAAATTCTCCTATTGTAGTCTCCTCATCACTAATGATAAGTGCCTCAAATTCTCCTCTTTAGTCTTGCTAAAGATCAGTATATCATCTAGATACACAAACATGAACTTGCCAATGAAATATTTTAGTATTTCATTCATCAACCTCATAAAAGTACTCGTGGCAATGGTTAAGACAAATGGCATAACAAGCAACTCATACAAACCTTCATTTGTATTAAAGGTTGTCTTCCACTCATCACCTTCCCTCATTCTGATTTGGTGATATCCACTTTTCAAATCTATCTTAGAAAATAAATTTTCTCCACTTAAACAATCTATCAAATCATCTATTCTTGGAAAAGGGAATCTATACCTAGCAGTGATCTTTTTAATGGCTCTCGAGTCTGTACACATTCTCCATCCTCCATATTTCTTTGGACTCAACACAGTTGCCACTATGCATGGACTCAAGCTCTCTATGACCAAACCCTTGTCTAACAATTCCTGGAATTGTTTCTTTACCTCCTCATTCTCTCGAGGTGTTAGTATGTAAGATTCTTTGTTTGGAAGACTTACTCCTGGTATCAAGTCAATATGATGTTTGATACTTATGATGGGTGGAAATGCGTTTGGCAGCTCATCCATCACTATGTCAGCAAAATTATCCAATAATTCTTGAACTTATTCAAACAAATCATCCATTGACATACTTGTAAGGATAACTCTCGGTTTCCTCACCACAACAAACTGCATCTCCTTTTCTTTTTTGACTTCTTTCAGAAGTTCCATCCAACTCATGAGGAGTATGCTTGTGTTGGCTTCCTCTTTCACTTTCTGGAAACATGTGTGTTCTACCATTCTTCTCCAATGTGTATGTATTCTTCCTCCCATCATGAATTACATTCTTGTCAAACTGCCATGGTCTTCCCAACAAAATATGGCATACATCCATGGGAATTAAATCATAGATAGTTTCATCTCTATACCCGCCTATCTTAAATTCAACCAAGCATTGTTTAGTAACCACTACCTGGTGTCCTTTCTGGAACCATGAGACTTTATATAGCTATAGGTGTGCATTTCTCTCCAACTCCAATTTCTCTACCATCTCTATGGATACTAAGTTACTAGTTCTCCCATTGTCAATTATCACCTTGCATACTCTGTCTTTAGTCTTGCAAGTTGTCCTGAATAGACTATTCCTCTGTACTGGATTTTCAACTTCTACCTATGTTTTTAAGAGAACCTTTCTTATCATCAGGGATGTTCCATCCTCTGCTCTCTCCTCTTCAACATTCTCTTTTTGTTCTTCCGAAATGTGATCTTCTCCTCCTTCTTTATTTTTCTCAGGGAATTCCCAAGACATGTGCCTTGTCTTCCCACAGCCATAACATCTTATTCCTCCTCTTCCTCTTCCTCTAGGAGAGTTTCTTCCACCACCCTGTATTCCTCGGGAACTTCCTCCTCTTTCTGAGTGACTGTGTGGAGTTCCAGCCACATCTTTGGAATTATGTGCCTTGTCATGGGAAACTCCCTTGCCTTTGTTCGAGGTTGAGATTTTACCTCTACCTCACGGTATTTGTTTTCTGGCCAACTTCTCTTTTTCCTTTAGCAAAAAAAGATAAGAATCCTCCATTGTCCTTACTGACATCATGTTGAGCTCATCCTAGATTTTGTACCTCAGGTCATTCATATACTTGGCAATGTTTTCTTCATCCCACTCTCTTTTTCCAACTCTGATGTTTAGCTTATAGAACTCCTATGTGTGTTCTTTCACTATCATACTCTTCTATATCAGGTTCTATAGCTTCCTGAACAAATTGATATGATAATCATTGGGCATGAATTTAGCCTTGAGCTTGGCTACCATTCTATCCCACTTATTTATCTTTTCTTTTCCTCTACTTCTCCTCTCAACCTGCAGTTCATCCCACCACAATGTTGCATGTCCTTTAATCATGGTGACAACAAGTCTCACCCTTTTCTCCCCATCAAAATATTCATAATCGAAATATTTGTCCATGGAACTTATCCAATCCAGCAACTCTTCACCATCCAAATTGCCTTCATACATTGGGATCTCTATCTTGGCTCTAGCTGCCAATCTAACAACTTCTCTTAGCAAGTGTTTTTCGACAACGTGTTCCCCTGCAGCTTCTTTGGCTTCTACATATTCTCTCTCTACATCGTTGGCATCTTCAGCATCAGGTGATCTTCTCTGCAATTCTTTCATCTCTTCAAACCTTTCACGAAGTTATCACATCTCCCTTTCTACAATGCTATTGGGTAAAGGTGGTTCCCCTCATCTCCTTGGTCGTATTTTGTTGACTGTCTCTTACGAACAAAGTAAAAATTCGAGTTATTTTTCTCCTTCACCTAAAATCTACAGACAAAAATCAACTCTGATACCACTTGATGCAGACCCCCCTTCTCTCCTAAGGATTGCGCTACCTCCTGGTCTAAAATCGATCAAGAAATTGAGTCTGATTGACTCTTTGGCCCTCAAGAACCTCAAATCCACTTAACTGACCCTCTTTCCCTTAAATCACAGGTTATATGGAACCCATGGCCTTGTCCTTAACATCTTTAAGCTTCATCGTATTTAGATGCTAGCTCTCCTGGTTAAACCCCTCCTTTTATGTGACTAAGGATATGACCAGTTGCCTAATCAAAAGGTGTGTCGCAACTTCGCGTATCAGTCCTTTGCATGTGAGTCACTCCAAATCTCTCGAGTTTTGAAATCCCGACAGGACCCTAGCGCATGATAGCCCCTGTAATCCCCTTCACTGATGTGACCCTTCACTATGACCATGGGCCAATCTTCAAGCACTTTGTGATTTCACATCTTGTGAGTTAAAACTTCATGAGTCATCTCCCTAGATGCTCAATGGTCCAGATCTCTTCTCAAGCCAACATCTCAAATCAAATCTTTGCGGTTTCAGGTTTCGTGAGTTCCTAGAACTCTTACCTCTGATTTCATGAGTTGTGAAGTCCCAACAAAACTATAACTATGGTTCAAATCCCTCCTTCGATCAATGACTATGATCTTTTCATGATTTCGCGATTCATGACTTTGGAGTCTCCTTGCCTCCATTCTCCCGATAGACGAAATTGCGATGGCACTGGATCAACAGTCTAGATCTCCCCTTTGATCAACGAGTTAGATCATGTCACAATTTCACATTTCATGAGTTCTTGTGACTCGACCTTTGACTCCTTCAAGTCACGAGTCAACAAAATGTTGATCTCTCACCATGTGTCCTCCTTGACAACAGACGGTGGCGATGATTTCGGAACAATCCGACTGTGATATTTTCATGAGTTTGTGCTTCGCTAATTCTAAAAAATATACTCTTTGACCTTTCCACTCTACAAATCAGTGAAATGTTTCTCTCTCTCCATGTGTCCTGTTGTGATGGACTAATCTAAAAATGAAGAAGACTTGTATTCTTGAAAATATTTGCAAGTTAAATTTTATGTGTTAAAATGCAAACGGATCAATTTGCAACACAACTTTTATGAAAAATACTCATCAAAGATGCATATAACAGCAATAATAAACAGTGAATAGAAAACACATAACACAACAAACGATAAAGGAGTTCACCCCTCTCTTGGGCTACATCTCCTGGTCCAGCTTCCAATGGATCATTTGTATTATTTGATCAAAGTTCTCAAAAATGTGCTTTACAATGCTCAAAATACCAAATAGACTACTTCAATGGCTTCAGAATGTCCAAAAACCCCTAGCTAGGCTTTTTCGGCACCTCATTTGGCCAAACATTGAAGAAGATAGGCTTCTTGGAAGTCCCCCTTCAAACTTGTTGTCTCTACATCTACAAAATGCACCCTTGTTGGCTCAACCTAGCCCACATGCATATTTAAGCATTAAAACTTAGCACCAAGTGCAACCGCATAACTGGTACAAACTATCAAACGGTTACACGTCAACCTTTAACTACCAAGGCCCATGGGCACATGGCCACCACATGATCGTGTGCAATACAAAACAGGGTTAAGGTTCAAACCATATACAAAACCATAGGATTAAACCACGCGCATATACAATGGTCACATGTTATATGTCAAACCGCACACATACCAAAATGGTTACAACATATATATATATATATATACATATATATATATATATATATATATTACGGTGGGTTTAACTGCCCATAACATTGGTCGTATACAATACATATATATAACCGTGGACCGGGGCTTAGCCCCGCCCCGGTTCACGCCCCAATTAACATATTTGCAAATTCAAATATATTAAAACACATACATATGTTAAGTAATACATGCAGGTGCACCGGTTGGGAGGCCCTTCCCAAGGCTTTACCCTGCTCGGAGGTCACGGGGTCAACTCCTGCCAAATGTAAAGATTTTAAACCAATATACATGTGACATGTGGCAGCCATTGATTGGGCCATGTGTCGCCAACCCGTTCACTGAAAACAAGCCATGTCACATGCTAAATCTCCAAATAACTGCCTGCCACATGTCGTACGACCTGCCACATCAACATCCGTATGAACTGTACAGTCAACATCCCTTTTCTTGCCTATTT
>JASDQU010236440.1:0-14877 GCA_032191745.1 Picea mariana
AGATAATATCCCAGTCACCAGTTGATCCCTATAACTTACAGGATGATAACATAACTTACCCATGTATAATGGCGAGCGTAATGAAGAGAAGCTAGACAATTGGATTCGAAAAATGGAATTTTACTGTCGTGTTTAGCAGATTGATCAAGACAAGATAAAGATTCAATTGACCTCTCTTCTCCTTGAAGGCACACCATTTATTTGGTGGGAAGGTAAAATTTAGGAAGGTATCCAAAAGATCGGTAATATTCTCTCTTCTTGGTCATAATTCAAAGATGCATTAAGGAAACAGTTTTATACTTTGGCATATCGACAAAAGGAAATTATGGAATGACAGTATTTGAGGCAAGGAAAATGACAAAGTGAGCAGGATTTTATTGAGGAGTTTAGAAAGAAAGAATTGGCTTTAAATATTTCATTACATTATACATAAACCCTTCTGAAATACATTAGATATTTTCATAGTTACATTCATCATACTCTTATTTTGTTAAATCCCACTGATTTTGATGAAGTATGTGTTCAATTTGTACATCTTGAATCTAGGGGGAACGATTCTAAATATGGTTCCTCCAAGAAGTTTTGATGCAGACCCCCCTTCTCTCCTTGGGGCTGCGCGACCTCCTTGTTAATGATCTTTAACTACTTGAGTTGGATTAGATCCTCGAGACCTTTCTAGACTCATGTTCAATCAAACACAAGTCCTTTTTTCACCTTAGGCGCATGTTGTATGACACTCATAAGCCCCTTCCGAAGCGCTTTTCAAATTTTCAAATTTCAGGCACTGGCTCTTTTTTCACTAGCCCTTCTTCACATATGACCTCGAGCTATGACCGGGGTCAAACCCTAATAGGCACTTCAGACTTCGGTATTCAGATGGTTTTGGTAACAACTGCAACACTCTTCCTTCTAACCCCAAACCACGAATTATCCTAGGCATATCGACGATTCTCGTCTCTCTCACAACCGACGACTGTGATTTGTTCGGAGTCCGACCTTCAAGAGTTGAAAATGTCTCAACTCATTTTCCCCCTAAATAAATTTTCCATGAAGTTTTGGATCAAGCACCATGCATCCTTCTCCAACAGACGGTTTCGATGGGTTCGACGCTTCAACCTTCAGGACTTCTTGTGCCTCCACCTCTCGTTTTCCCCAGAGTTCCTTTCTTTCAGAACACATGGATCTCTGTCGTGTGTCCTCCTGGATCCAACTATCCAGATCAACTTCGGTTTTCGCAACTTTGCGAATATTATACCTCACTCCACACAAATTCCTCCGAAGCTCTATCTCCCAGAACTTCGATATTTCTGCCACGTGTCCTTGCGGCAACCAACGGCTAGGATTCGCTTCACTCTTTATGACTTCGATGATATCCACTCTTTAAATGATTGGAAACCTCCAAACCATGAAATGCTGAAGGACTCCATGACTAACAACCGTGCAACTATCTCAGATCTAACAGTCTGAAATGATTCCGCTCCCTCCTGGATGGATCTCGCTTGTTGATTCACGAAAATTCAAAGGGACTCCTCCCTACTGAAGAATTTTCTTACTATCTCTTTTGAAATTGTCCTTTCTTCAAGCTTTGGGTTCCTTAAAGGGTTTTCTTTGACACTTAGTCATATTTTGGGTCTGCTCACGCCTTGCCACAGATCTTTGCATACACTTCTGCGAGCAATTTATCGAACTACTCCTCCTGAGATTCTGANCGGTCTTCAGATGGTTTTGGTAACAACTGCAACACTCTTCCTTCTAACCCCGAACCACGAATTCTCCTAGGCATATCGACGATTCTCGTCTCTCTCACAACCAACGACTGTGATTTGTTCGGAGTCCGACCTTCAAGAGTTCAAAACATCTCAACTCATTTTCCCCCTAAATAAATTTTCCATGAAGTCGTGGATCAAGCACCATGCATCCTTCTCCAACAGACGGTTTCGATGGGGTTCGACGCTTCAATCTTCAGGACTTCTTGTGCCTCCACCTCTCGTTTTCCCCGGAGTTCCTTTCTTTCAGAACACATGGATCTCTGTCGTGTGTCCTTCTGGATCCAACTATCCAGATCAACTTCGGTTTTCGCAACTTTGCGAAGATTATACCTCACTCCACACAAATTCCTCTGAAGCTCTATCTCCCAGAACTTCGATATTTCTGCCACGTGTCCTTGCGGCAACCAACGGCTAGGATTCGCTTCACTCTTTATGACTTCGATGATATCCACTCTTTAAATGATTGGAAACCTCCAAACCATGAAATGCCGAAAGACTCCATGACTAACAACTGTGCAACTATCTCAGATCTAACAGTCTGAAATGATTTCGCTCCCTCCTGGATGGATCTCGCTTGTTGATTCACGAAAATTCAAAGGGACTCCTCCCTACTGAAGAATTTTCCTACTATCTCTTTTGAAATTGTCCTTTCCTCAATATTTGGGTTCCTTAAAGGGTTTTCTTCGACACTTAGTCATATTTTGGGTCTGCTCACGCCTTGCCACAGATCTTCGCATACACTTCTGCGAGCAATTTATCGAACAACTCCTCCTGAGCTTCTGAGTCAGAGACTTTGTCGATGCACTCCTTGTGGATGATATGCACACTATGTATACAAATTCCACATTATATCTCCTGAGCTCTAGATCAAACCAGACTCTGTCAACACACTCCTCACGGACACTACACACTCCTTGCTTAAGTTCATAGAAGAGAAACAATTGAAACTTATCTAATGTTTCATAGATTCATACATTCAACATGATAACTCATGCTTTCATCAGTGTAAGTCACGCATTTATGAAAACACAAAATAATAGATAACATAATGTAAAAAAAAATCCTACCATTCACTCAGATAGACAAGCAATAGTGACATATGAATTTGGGTCAATATGAGCTATAACAACATTAAGTAACTTCTACTTAAAATTCAACAACAATAATACTCAACTAATTCCTATCTACCATCATGTTAAGCAACCTCATTTGGGCATACAACACTTCTACTTATACCAGAGGGCTCCTAGGGTTCCCTCCGACTACCTCCATTCTCGAAGAAAAAAAACTAACTCCCACTTAAGCACCGTTACATTAAAGTCTAAGAGTGAAACTCCCAGATCTCACACGATCGTTTCATCTTCTAAGCATTTTGATCCTCTTTAATCATCCGTTCAAAAATATTTTCAGGAAACACCAGTTTTCAGAATCTCAACAATAATTCAAAGGCGTGCCAGGGAGTTGAGTTGTCTCTCCACATGTGTTTTGCTGACGATGCTCCTACATCATACTCCTCTGGGAAAAAAATCATGGACTCCTGTCCATGAGATCTCGCACCGAATTTCCATGCTTCTGGATATCAACTTCATTTAACCAACTAGCATCTTCTATTGGGTGTCCCTTCCACTTTACCAAATACTCAAAATAGGTCTTTCTCCTGGTCCTATTACCAATCTTCTGATCAATGATCTTCTCCATCTGTGGCTTCTTTGATACGAGCATCTTCTCCTCCCACTGAATATCTGGYTGATCTTTTGATCTTTCTGTGTCATCTTCCCTGTAAGGATACATGTTTGAAATGTTAAATATGGGTGATATACCCACATCCCTGGTAGCTCTATCTCATAAGCATTGTTACCAAATTTTCTTAGGATCTTGCATGGTCCAATCTTCTTCAGCTTTAGTTTGTTATATGTTCCCCTTGGGAACCTTTCCTTCCTCAAGTGTGCTAAAATTTGATCTCCCACTTCAAATTGAAGTTCTCTCCTGTGCTGGTCAACTCTATTGGGTATGTGTTATATTCTTTGCATGAGTAGTAGTGTTCAGGAAACGTGTCACATATTTAGGTGGTTTTTCGACACATGGTTTTTGTCGATGGTTTTTCTATTTCCGGTTAAGGAATCAGGGTTGTGGACTAATTCAGGTCATTGGGTTAGGGTTTTGGATGCCGCTGGCTCCTATATGTATATTGTATTGTAAACAATGTAACACACATGAATGAATATAGAATATGTTGGTTTTCCCGGTTTGGGTTTCCAGGGGAAAAATCTTAGTGTAATGTTTGTATTTGTCATTGTATCTTTTTGTTCTTTTACTGAATATCTGTTTGTAGTAGATATTGTACAAGGTTAAAATCTACATTTTGTATCAGAGCTTTGTTAGCTTCAGGGGGACGCCTTTGTGGTCAAGGGTTTGGCTTGGGACTGTGATAAGCCTTGTTACAGTGGGAGATCCGTGGTATTGATTTAAAGAAATGGCAAGAAATTCGAAGATGGAGATCAAGAAGTTTAATGGGAAAAGTTTTGAGTTGTGGAAGCTCAAGATGGAAGATCTGTTGGTGGACAAAGATCATTGGATCGCTGTAGATCCAGGTACTGCACCTACAAGAACTTCAACATATGACTGGAAAAATTTGGATCGGGAGGAAAAAAGCACAATCCAACTGTGTCTCTCCGATTCAGTATTACTGAATGTGTCAGAGGAAGCTACAACTAAGGATTTATGGGAAAAGTTGGGGAATTTGTATCAGTCTAAGTCTCTGGTAAATAAAATATTCCTGAGAAAGAAGCTGTATAACCTGAGGATGAGAGATGGAGACTCGCTGGCAGATCATTTGAACACCTTCAATATTGTGGTAAGTCAGTTAGTATCTGTTGAGATTAAAATTTCATATGAAGATAAATGTATTAGTTTTTTGTGTTCTTTACCAGACTTCTGGGATAGTCTGTTTGTGGCCATAGGTAGTAATACAACTGCCTTGAAGTTTGATGAAGTGGTCTCATCCTTGTTGTTAGAGGAGATGAGATGAAATAATATGGAAGGACAGAGCACAAACACATTATTTGCAAGAGGACGTTCCCAGGAAAGGAATAGATCTAATTTCTCAAGTGGGAGATATAAGTCTAAGGGTAGATCTAAATCTCCCGGAAATTTTGTAAGGGTATGTTGGAGATGTGGAGAAGAAGGGCACTATAAGAAGCAGTGTAGATCCAAGGTTGAGAAAAAGAAGGGATTTGAAGAATCTCATTCTACAGAAGAAAATACCTCCAAGGAAGAAGGAGGGGATGTGTACTTGGATTCTTCAAGCACACATGAAGATCATGAGGCATGGTTGGTTGACTCTGGGGCATCCTTTCATATGACTCCCCACAGGGAGTGGTTCTGTGAATATGAAAGGTATGATGGAGGTAATGTTTTCTTAGGTGATGATTCGACAACCAGAATCATAAGATGAGAAAAAATCAAGTTGAGGATCATAGATGGAAGGATTAGAACACTGCCTAGTGTTCTGCACATCCTAGGTTTGGCCAAAAATTTTATTTATGTAAGAAAAATGGACAATGCAGGGGTAAAAACAATATTTGAAAAGGAAACCTGTAGGATGGTTCGAGGAGCAATGGTGTTGCTGAAGGGAGTTCGGTTTGGAACTCTGTATAATATGGAAGGAAGCACTATTAGTGATGGGTGTAATAGTTCCATTGTTCCTGATATTGGAGTTGAAGAAGAAAAAAATCATACATTCTCTGGACAAAAGGTTATGCTGTGGCATCAAAGACTGGGGCCTATCGGAGAGAAGGGTCTTCGACTAGTACACGATAAAGGTATGGTTGAAGGTATGTATAAATTCTCTTTGGATTTTGATTTTAGTGAACATTGTCTATATGGGAAGCAAAATCGGGTAAGATTCCCCTTTGGTACAAAGATGGCAGAAGGAATCTTACAGCTAGTTCACAGTAATGTTTTTGGACCTTTGTTGGTCCCATCATTGAGAAAATCTGTGTACTATGTCTCATTTATAGATGATTTCTCGAGGAATACTTGGATATATTTCCCCAGGAATAAATCCGAAGTCTTTGACAGGTTTAAAGAGTTTAAGGCTTTTGTTGAGAATCAAACAAAGAAAAGAATTAAGGTGCTAAGGACAGATAACGACGGAGAGTTCTGCGAAAATATATTTGAAGAATTATGTAAGAAGTGCGGTAAAGAAAGACATAAGACTACTCCATATACACCTCAACAGAATGAAGTTGCAGAAAGGATGAACATGACGCTGATGAAAAAATCAAGGTGCATGCTTAGTGGTGCCGGGCTAGGGAAAGAATTCTAGGCAGAGGCAGTGGGTACTGCATGTTACGTGGTCAACAAATCACCCTCATCAGCGTTGGATGATAAGACTCCACAAGAGGTATGGACTGGTAAGAAACCTTCTCTCACACATCTCAAGGTATTTGTCTATGATGCATATGTTCATGTTCCAAAGGAAAACAAGAGTAATCTAGATAAGAAGGCCGAAAAGTGTATCTTTATTGGATACAAAGATGGTCTCAAAGATTATAATCTTTGGAACCCAGAAACTAAGAAGGTAGTGTATAGCCGAGATGTGGTATTTAGAGAAATGAAGGATGTTGTTAAACAGGAAGTCCTACCAAGTAAGGAAGAACCATAGAAAATAGAGTTTGATTTAAAAGATGATGAGTCAGACTCTACAGAATAACAAGAATAAGAAGAAGAAGATCCGCATACTCCAGTATTTAGGAGATCGGTTCGAGAAAGAAGGCTACCGAAAAGGTATACTCCATCTGATTTTTATTCAAATTTTTCTTTGTATATTACTGATGATGATCCTAGAACTGTCAGGGAGGCAATGGATTCAGAGGATGCAAATCTCTAGAAAAGGGCCATGAATGAAGAAATTACATCTTTCAATAAGAATGAGGCTTGGGATCTAGTGGAGTTTCCAACTGGAAGAAATCCCATTGGAAACAAATGTGTATTTAAAAAGAAGTTGAATACAAAAGGAAAAGTGGAGAAATACAAAGCTCGGTTAGTAGCAAAGGGTTATTCCCAGGTTGAGGGAATTGATTTTGGTGATATTTTTTCTCCTGTTGCCAAGTTAACCTCCATAAGATTTCTATTATTTGTTGCTGTTGCATTTGATTTTGAAATAGAACAAATGGATGTGAAGACGACATTCCTACATGGGGATCTGGAAGAAGAAATCTATATGAAGCAACCAGAAAGTTATGCCATGAAGGGAAATAAGGATCTAGTATGCAAGCTGAAAAAGTCCTTGTATGGTTTAAAACAATCACCAAGGATGTGGTATAAAAAATTTGATACTTATATGTTGGGACTTGGATTCACAAGAAGCAAAGAGGATAATTGTGTGTATTTTAAATTAATTGGTGATCATTTGATTTATTTGGTCTTGTATGTGGATGGCATGTTGATGATAGGAAACAAGGAGATTATCCAGGATGTGAAAACTTAGTTATCCTCTAAATTTGACATGAAGGATCTCGGTGCTTCAAATTTCATTTTGGGCATGGAAATTAAAAGAGATCGGAAAAGGAGGAAACTCTGGTTAAATCAGAGAAAATATGTCGAGACAATATTGCAGAGGTTTAATATGCAGGAATGTAAACTGGTCAAGGTTCCTATTCCGGTTGGTGTAAAGTTATCTACGGATTGTCCCAAGACACATGAATAGGAGGAGGACATGTCTTGTGTTCCATATGCGAGTGCAGTTGATAGTTTGATGTATGTAATGGTTTATACTAGACCAAACATTGCACATGCAGTGGGAGTTTTGAGAAGGTATATGTCAAAACCAAGCAACGAACATTGGGCAATAGTAAAAAGGGGTTTTAGGTATTTGCGTGGAACTGCTAACTATGGATTGTGCTATGAAGGAAGACCGGGATTGGACATAGTGGTGGATATACAATACTTTGTGGATGCATACTGGGTTGGAGATCTGGATCGTAAGAGATCTACAAGTGGGTATGTGTTTAACCTATTTGGAGGAGCAATAAATTGGATAAGCAAAAGACAAGCCATAGTGGCACTTTCAACTACAAAAGCTGAATACATGGCAGCCACTCATGCAAGTGAGAAAGCAATATGGTTACAAAGATTGTGTTCAGGTATTGGGTTGGTACAACAAGCTGTAAGGATAGATTGTGACAGTCAGAGTGCAATTTTTATGGTGAATAACCCAACTCATCATTCAAAGACAAAGCATATTGATATTCAATATCACTTTGTGAGAGACATGGTTGAAGAAAAGAAAGTATTTCTCATGAAGGTGGACACTTTGAAGAATGTTGCAGATTCATTAACAAAATCTGTGAGAGCTGATAAGTTCTCTTGGTGTAGAGGATACATGGGTATTTATACCCTAGATGGTTGGCGTGCCTCGAGAAACGTGTCACATGCCTCGGGAAATGTGTCACATATTTAGGTGGTTTTTCGGCACATGGTTTTTGTCGATGGTTTTTCTATTTATGGTTAAGGAATTAGGGTTTTCGACTAATCCAGGTCATTGGGTTAGGGTTTTGGATGCTGCTGGATCCTATATGTATATTGTATTGTAAACAATGTAACACACATGAATGAATATAGAATATGTTGGTTTTCCTGATTTGGGTTTCTAGGGAAAAAATATTTGTGTAATGTTTTTATTTTTCATTGTATATTTTCTGTTCTTTTACTGAATATCTGTTTGCAGTAGATATTGTACAAGGTTAAAATCTACAAACTTTGTGTTTATATTCTGCATTACTATTCTGCAATTGTTCCTTGATCTGAGTATGAAGCCTCTGCATTTCTGCAGTGAAGTCTTTTGCTCCAGCACTTATGAATTCACTCTGCTACAAATCTCTCAATTCTGATACTCCTCTTGGCTTCATTCCATACACTATCTGGAATGGACTCTTTCCCGTACTTCTATTCACTTAGTCATTGTATGCAAACTCTGCTTGTGATAGAATTTGATCCCACCTGCTGTGATGTTCAATGACCAAACTCCTCAACAAATCTTCTAAACTATGATTTACCACCTCTGTATGTCCATCCATTTGAGGGTGATATGTTGAACTAAAAGAAAGTTCTGTCCCCATCTTCTTCCATAATTTTCTCCATAAATGACCAACAAATTTAGTGTATCTATCCGAGACAATACTCTTGGGAAACCCATGAAGTCTTACAACTTCCTTGAAAAACAAATTTGCAATGTGTGTTGCATCACTAGTCTTCTGGCATGGGATAAAGTGTGCCATATTTGAGAATCTATCAACCAAAACAAATATGGAATCACTTCCCCTTTGGGTTCTTGGCAATCCCAACACAAAATCCATGCTTATTGCATCCCAAGGCTTGTCTGGAATAGACAATGGCTAATACAATCCGGTGTTTTGTTTCTTTCCTTTTGCACATTGGAAAATTTTACATTTGTTTAGAAAATTTTTCACCTCTGCTCTCATACCTAGCCAATAGTATGAACTGTTCAACTGTGCAAATATATTTTCATGGTTGAAATGTCCTGCTAGACCTCCACTATGTTTTTCCTTCAACATATTTTCTCTCATTGAACACTTTGGTATGCACAATTGGAAACCTTTAAAAAACAATCCATCTTGAATCATATACTCTATCCACTGACTTCTGTCTCTAATCACAGAATTTTCACATGCTTCATATACTTCTTTAAAATCTGGATCATCACAATACATCTCCTTAAGGTGTTCAAACCCTAAGGTTTTCACTTGAAATTCCTGTAGAATCAGACATATCCTACTCAATGCATCAACAACTTTGTTAGCATTACTAGAAATATGTTTAATGACAAAAGTGAAATTTTTCATAAACTCTATCCACTTAGCATGTCTTTGATTTAACTTCACCTGTCTGGTTATGAATAGTAAATCTTGATTATCGCTATACAAAACAAATTCTTTTAGAACAATGTAGTGTCTCCATTTCTTCAAGCCTTGAATTATCACATAAAATTCCTTATCATAGATGGAGTATTTCTTCTTAGTGTCATTCAAATTCTCATTGAAATATGCAACATTCCTATTATCTTGGCTCAAAATTGCTCCAATTGCAACTCCAATAGCATCACACCTTACTTGAAATGTCTTCCCGAAATTTGGGCAAGACCATAATTGGTTGTTCTATTATCTTCTCCTTCAATATCTTGAAACTTTTGTTAGCCTCTTCTTCCCACTTAAAAGACTTGTGTCTCTTCTTCACTGTATCCAATATTGGTGCACAAATTTCGTTGAAATTTCTAATGAACTTCCTATAGAAACCTGCTAATCCATGGAAGCTTCTCACCTCAAATATGGTGCTTGGCGATGGCTATTGTTTGATTTCTCTCACCTTTTCTGGATTCATGTTCAATTCATTTGAAGAGATCACAAAACCCAAATAAATGAATTATGTCTTCATAAAAGAGGACTTCTTCAGATTTATCAACAACGTCTCCTGTTGCAATATTCTCATCACTAATGTCAAATGTCTCAAATGCTCTTATTCAGTTTTACTAAAGACCAATATATCATCCATATATACAATCATAAAATTACCTATGAAATATTTCAATACCTTATTCATCAATCTCATAAAAGTACTTGGGGAATTTGTCAAGCCAAATGACATAACAAGCCACTCATACAACCATTCATTTGTCTTGAAGGATGATTTCCATTCATCACCTTATCTCATCCTTATCTGGTGATATCAACTTTTTGAATCTGTCTTTAAAAAACAATTTTCTCCACTTAAACAATCCATTAAGTCATCCATCCTTGGAAATGGAAATCTGTACCTGATGGTGATCTTTTTTATGGCTCTTGAGTCTATACACATTCTCCATCCTCCATCCTTCTTAGGAATCAACAAAGTTGGTACTGCGCATGGACTCAAGCTTTCTCTGACCAAAACTTTGTCTAATAAATCTTGGACTTGTCTCCTTACCTCCTCATTCTCTTCAGGTGTCAATCTGTATGATGCTTTGTTCGACAGACTTGCTCCTAGTACTAGATCAATGTGATGGCTGATACTTCTGATGGGTGGCAATGAATTTGGCAACTCATCCACTACTATATCGATGAAATTCTCTAGCAGCTCCTGAACTTCCTTAGGAAAATCATCCATAGAAGTACTTGTAAGGAAAACTCTAGGTTTCCTCACCACAACAAACTAAATCTCCTATTCCTTCTTAACTTCATTCAAGAGTTCCTTCCTTCTCATGAGAGGTATACTTGTGATGGCTTCTTCCTTTACTTTATTTTCTTCTATTGGCAACAACATGTGTGTCCTACCATTATTCTCCAAAGTATAAGTATTTTTTCTCCCATCATGAATGACATTCTTGTGAAACTGCCATGGTCTCACCAAAAAAACATGACATACATCCATAGGAATCACATCACATAGAATATCATCTCTATATCCTCCTATTTTAAAATCAACAAGGCATTATTTAGTGACCATTACCTGGTGACATTTTTACAACCATGAGACTTTATATGGCTTCATATGTGCAGTTGTCTCCAGCTCCAATTTCTCCACCATATCCGTGGATACTAAGTTATCAGTGCTCCCACTATCAATTATCACCTTTTATACTCTATCTTTAGTCTTGCAAGAAGTTCTGAACAAACTATTCCTCTGCATTGTCTTTTCAAACTTTGGCTATGGTTTCAAGAGAACCTTCTTCAACATCAGGAATCTTCCATCTTTTGCACCTTTTGCTTCAACATTAAGCTTCTGTGCTTCCGAACTGTGAGCTTCACCTCCTTCTTTCTTTTTCTCGGGAAATTCCCAAGACATGTGTCCTTTGTTTCCACATGCATAACACCTTACCTCTTCTCCTTTGCCTCTTCCTCTCCCTCTAGGAAAATAATTTCTTCCACAACTCTGTCTCCCTTGGGAACTTCCTCCTCTTTCTCAGCAACTATGTGATTTTTCAGTCTCACCCTTGGGCTTCTGTGCCTTGTCCTGGGAAATTCCCTTACCTCTGTTTAGACTTATTCCTCTACCTCACTGGCTCTGTTTCCTAGCCAACTTCTCTTTTGCCTTCAGTGCCATATGATAAGCATCCTCCACTGTCCTCACTTCCATCATGTTGATTTCATCCTGGATATCATATCTCAGGCCATTTATATACTTGACAACTTTTTCATCATCTTTCTCCTTCTGTCCAGTCTCGATGTTCAGCCTGTAGAACTCCTCTGTGTATTCTTTCACTATCATTCCCTTCTGTCTCAGGTTTTATAATTTACTGAACAAATTTATCTGATAATCTTTGGGTATGAACTTAGCCTTTAGCTTGGCTACCATCCTGTCCCAACTCTTAATCTTTTTCTTACCTTTGCTTCATATGTCAACCTGCAATTCATCCCACCATAGCGTTGCATGTCCTTTTAATCTGGTGACAACATGTCTCACCTTCTTCTCCTCATCGACGTCTTCATAGTCGAAATATTTATCCATTGCTCGTATCCAATCAACCAATTCTTCAACATCTAGATTTCCTTCATACATTGGGATGTCTATCTTTGCTCTAGCTCCCAATTTGACAACTTCTCTTGGCAAGCGTTCCTTGGTAGCATCTTCCCCTGTAGCTTCTTCAACCTCTATTTCTTCGCTTTCTGCATCACTGACGTCTCCAACATCAGGTGCTCTCCTTTGTGCTGTCTCCATCGCATCCAACCTTGCATTAAGTTCTCTCATTTATCTTTCTATAACTCGATTTGCTACATGCATCTCTGGACGTCTTCTAGGAGGCATTGTGCTAACCTTTTCTCCCCTCAAACATAGTACAATTTGAGCTCTTTAATCTCTAATACCACTTGATGCAAACCCCCCTTCTCTCCTCGGGGCTGCGAGACCTCTCGATCAAAGATATTTAACTACCTAAGATGGATTAGCTCCTCGAGACCTTGATAGCCTCACCCTGAATTGAACATAGGTCCTTTTGTCACCTTAGGCGCAGGTCATATGGCACCCACAAGCCCCTACCTAAGCGCTTTTCAAATTTTCAAATTTAGGGCACTAGCTCTTTTTTCACTAGCCCTTCTCCACATATGACCTTGGGCTATGACCGGGGTTAAACCCTGACATGTGCTTCAGACTTCGGTCTCCGACTGGTTTTGGTAACAACTGCAACACTCTTCCTTCTAACCCCAAACCATGAATTCGCTTGGGCAGATCGACAGTTATTGTCTCTCTCACAATCAACGACTGTGATCCATTTGGACTCTAGACTTCTAGAGTTCAGAATGTCTCAACTCATTTTCCCCCAAAATAACTTTTCCATGAAGTTGTGGATCAAGAACCACGCATCCTTCTCCAACAGACGATTCCGATGGGGTTCGACACTTCAACCTTCGAGACTTCTCGTGCCTTCACCTCTCGTTTTCTCCATAGTTCCTTTCTGTCAGAACACATGGATATTTGTTGTGTGTCCTTCTAGATCCAACGGTCCAGATCAACTTTGGTCTTCGCGACTTCACGAAGATTACACCTCACTCCACACAAATTCCTCTGAAGCTCTATGTATCAGAACTTCGATATTTCTGCCACGTGTCCTTGTGGAAACCAACGGCTAGGATTCACTTCACTCTTCGCAAATTCGATGATATCTGCTCTTTAAACACTTGGAAACCTCCGAACCATGAAATGCGAAAGGACTCCATGACTAACCACCATGCAACTATCTCATATCTAATAGTCTGAAATGATTCTGCTCCCTCCTGGACGAATCTCTCTTGTTGATTCATGGAAATTCAAAGGAACTCCTCCCCATTGAAGAATTTTCCCGCTATCTCTTTTGAACTTGTCCTTTATTTGAGATTTAGACTCCTTAAAGGGTTTTGTTCAACACTTAGTTGGATTTTGGGTCTGTGGACACCTTTCCACAGATATTCACATACACTTCTGTGAGCAATTTCTCAAAATCCTCCTCCTGAGCTTCTGAGTCAGAGACTCTGTCGACGCACTCCTTGCGGACAATATGCACACTATGCATAAAAATTCCACATTATCTCTCCTGAGCTCTGGATTGAACTAGATTTTGTCAATGCACTCCTTGGGTAAGTTCATAGAAGAGAAACAATTGAAACTTGTCTAATGTTTCACAGATTCATACATTCAACAGGATAACTCATGCTTTCATCAGTGTAATTCATGCATTCATGAAAACAAAAAATAACTAAGAACATAATATAAACATAAATACTACCATTCACTCAGATAGACAAGTAATAGCGACACATGCATTTGGGTCAATATGAGCTATAACAACATTCAATAACTTCTACTTAAAATTCAACAAAAACAATACTCAACTAATTCCTAGCTACCATCATGTTCAACAACCTCATTTGGGCATACAACACCTCTACTTATACCAGAGGGATCCTAGGGTTCCCTCCGACTACCTCCCTTCTTGAAGAAAAAAAAATAATTCCCACTTAAGCACCATTACATTAAAGTCTAAGAGTGAAACTCCCAGATCTCACACGATCGTTTTAACTTCTAATCATTTTGATCCTCTTTATCATCCATTGAAAAATATTTTCAGGAAACGCCAGTTTTTAGAATCTCAATAATAATTCAAAGGCGCACTAGGGTGCTGACTTGTCTCTCCACATGTGTTTTGTTGAATATGCTCCTGCATCAAGTTTCCTTAGAAAAACGGAAGTAATAACAAGGGAAAAGACAAACAGGTAACTACAGTAAAGAAGGAAGAAAAAAATCTCACATGTACTCATTGCAAGAAAAGAGGACATGATGAAGATCATTGTTGGAAGATGCATCCCGAATTAAGGCCTAAAAATTATGGAGGCAAAGGAAATAAAATGGTTGTTGTCACAATCCAACAAGATTTGGGATCTGAATAAGGTGATGAGACACAAATCACAGCTATAGGTGTTGTGAATGCAAGAAAGAATGTGTCTATGATGTTTGCAAAAGCAAGTGAAGGATATGATAATGAAATAGTCAAGTTATCTCCTAGTCATGAAGTGTTTCAGAATTCTCCAAAGTTGCCACATGAAGGTCACTTGCATGCAATGTTTCCGAAGGTTATAGGTGA
>JASDQU010236442.1:12324-22816 GCA_032191745.1 Picea mariana
GGCACATTATGGAGATCAAAGAATTGCTCCATCTGAAGTATCCATGTGATTGGATCCTTGCCATCAAACTTCCTCATATCAATCTTAGGAACGTGGTTGGTCTTCAAACCAAAGTTGGAGTTTCTCCATTCTTGATTCACCTTCCTTGTGTCCTCATCATGAATTTCATGAGATGATTTTTCACTTTTGGGTGTCTTCTCTGTTACGAAATTTCTCAATACTTCCATGATATCCCATTTTAAGCCATCCATCTTAGTATCCAACTTAGCTTCCATTGAATCCATCAACTTATCTTCCATTGAATCCATCTTAGTATCCAACTTAGCTTCCATTGAATCCATCTTAGTATCCAACTGAGATTCCATTGAATCCATCTTTTTTTGTAGTTCATTTATGTCCCTACGCATTTCTTCACCTTCATCAAGAGTCCAATTAGGATTTTCTGGAGGCTTATTTGGTGTAGAAGGTCCCTTTTTTGGTGGCATGTTGGCCAAATATCACTTTTGAATCTTGATTTTGAGGCGGTTCTACTAGACAATATTTATTCTGTTCTATCTCCTAAGTTTTGGCCCTTCTGGGTATGAAACTTTCTTTTAGGTAGTTCTCTGATATTTCTTCTCTGCAATGCCACAAGTCTGATCAAAATTGGATGTGCCAAGTGGAATTTACGGTAACTTCCTCACAACTTACCAATTTTTGGCCTTTCCAGGAGATCTCACTTGTATAGCATGCCCCACACAAAATAATTGATATAAAATTCTGAAACTCGCATCCAAAATACTACAGATTGTCCACGATCCAATGCAACTAGTCACACTCAATTTGGATACTCTAGAAATAAGTTATTATTTTTTACCTGGAACACCTTCTTGAGACTAGTCAATAGGACTAGTCAAATACCCTATCTTACACAAGGTGTATCTACAAATTTAAGATGACACAGAAGCTGAAATTTTTACCACATATACCTTAATAATTTCTGTAAATGGTCTCAGGAGTTAAGGGTCTGAAACATTACATAAATTTTTTTATAGTGAAAATTCCGCAATGACTGATTTCAGGATGATTCCAGAACCCTATCTTGTACAGGCTGTATATCCAAAAGTATAAGGCCTCAGGAGCTCTGAACCTAATGTACCTTGATCTGTATACTAAATATCCTCAAAGCGGTTCCTTTTGAAACATTGTAGAAAAAAAGTTATAGTGAAAATTTCACGATGTCTCAGATGTAGCAGCGAAACCCTGAGACCTTGAGCTCTGATACCATATGTTAAGAACCAAACATCAATATAGCATAGAAAAACCTCAGGAAAAGTAATCAATGCCTTGAAAAAGAGACAATTTCAGATAATAAGCCTCTTCGAGGGGGAAACCTCCTTTTACCCCACTTAAATGTTCAAGTACAAGATGATTCAAAATAAAAATGTCTCCTTGGTATATATAGGAGACTAGGAGGTATAATTAAAACTAATGGCCTAAAGCCAACATAAATAAAATAATATTACTAATATAATATGCCCCAATTAAGGGGTAATGAGCCAATATTAGGGCTTAACAATCTTTTCCAACTCTCCACAGATCTCTTCTTGGTTGGTGTTTGGGGATTCTGGTTCTCCTTGCTGGTGTCACCCTCCTCATTTTTTTGTTGGTATCTCCCTCCTCATCTCTTTGATAATGCTACCCTGTGTATGTTGTCCTTGTCCTCTTCTATTGTTGGTGCCACATGTGTATGTTGCTGGTTAGTCTTTTGATATTTTACCCTAAAAGTTCCTTTTAGAAATTTGTTCTAAGTGTCATGATGAGATATTCCCTGAGGGTTTGATCAATGTTCCCTTGAATCTTTTTCTGAGTATATATCTAAGAGGATAACAACAATATATCATGTAATATTGTTTCTTGTTTTAGTTTTAAGTAAATGCTTTGTCAGTGATTTTTTTTAGGCTACTAGATTATGGATCAGAAGTTTTAATGTCTTGTTGATTGTAACATAAAAGTAACTAATGTTTAGAAATTAAAATAAGAACTTATTCTTTAGTTATCTATATTTGTTTCCATTAAATTTGAACATGTTACACATAGATTATCTTAAAAATTACCTTCTACAATTTACACAGATATCAATTATCTTCTACATGTTACAATTTTTTATATTTAAATATTTTCATGTTCATTATATATAACATCATAGTAAAAAATATAGTTGTTCTAGTTTTTTCGATATATGTCTTTGATGCTTCGAAGTTGTTATAAATGCTTAAATGCTTGTTTTATAAATTTAATATTTCCATTTAATGTTTCTATAACTTATGAACTTTCATATTCATGAATTTTCAAAGGATAGATATTGATGCGAGATGTCGAGACAAGAGTCTACAAAAATTCCGCGCAAAAGCTCTAGGCTATCCCATGAAGAAAGAAGAGGAACCCCTTTTTCGATTGAGACTCTAAGTGACCAACGAAAATCTAGTCAGAGGAGGAGATTATCAAATGAATCTGTGAATATATCATCTCAATAATGTTCTCAAAATAGTGTTATGGATGCAACTTTCTTAGATAGGTTGCACATTAATACTCCAACACCGGAGAATCTAAGGAATACATCACAACAAGGTAATTTTTTTATTATTTTGTATATTCATGTATTTATGTTAATGATTACTATATATATATATATATATATATATATATATACACACACACACACACACACACACACACACACACACACACACACACACACACATACATATATATGTTTTATATATGTTTTATTTTTATTTTTTTTATATTAAATTATGTTGTTGTTAAATGTTGTAATTGCTTTCAAATGTGTATGTGTAGACAATGAGTTTAATGCGAGGGAAGATAATGAAAGAGAGAGTGAGTATCATGAATATTCTAATGTTGGTGAATAAGGTGAAGGTGGATTCAAGAGGCATTATCTAGAAACAAAAGATTACATGCCTACGTCCACCTATCCCTTGAATGTTCGTGATGAGATTCTTTGGGAAGGGATTATTGAAGCAATGACCCTTGAGCGATACTCAAGTGTTAAAAGCAGGTTAGAAAATTATTTGAGGGGCTTGGATTTTTCTCTGGAGAGTAAGAAAATCTTGGAGATTGTTTTGCAATCATTGCAGAACTTTATGGACACTTATCAAAAGATGGGGCCAACGACTGACAATTTTATTGATTTGATGAGGAGGCGAAAGTCGAAAGTGATGGGCCCTGATAAATGGGTCGCAGTAAAAAGTAGAGTTTCAAAAGAAGATGCAATTACTATGTTCAATTTCAAAGAGGGGCCAAAGCGAAAGATATTGAAGGTGAAATATTTTAAGCACCGCAACATAGCAGGACATATATATAATATATTTTTGGCAGCATATGAAAAGTTGTCATGGAATGATGAGGCTCCACATTACTTTGCTAGAAACTTTTATGCATATCTTTTCATGGACATGCACCTTAATTATACCAGCCTACCGTTCAATTGTTATGGGGATGGTAAAGGAAAAATATATGATCGGAAATTGGCATATCGAAATGCGATATTGTAGAGGCCTCCACAACCTTGAGTATCTTGTCCAACCAGGGAATTTTACTCACATTCAAAGTTGTGAGCTAAAACAAAGGTTGGAAAGGAGGCTAGGAATGCAATCAGAGAAAAATTGGAATCAATTTTTTATGGTGTTGATGTTGGTTTGAACCGCCAGAGAGCATAAGAGAGTGCATGGGAGTCTGCTTGAACATAATGTGGAGAAGGGAGTGTGGGCGATTGGGATAGAGGAGGATGCATCCATACCTAGGAAGGATGCATCTATTCATGATGATTTTTAAATGTATGTTCATTGCACATTAGTGAGTATTAATTTGATTTTATGTTGGGCCTTTTATATATAAGTGTTCAAGCTTTTTTCTCCTGAATATGCTTATGTTTTTTACTTTTTTTTCAAATTTTTGTTTGATCAACTTTTTAGTTTAGCCTTTCCCATTCATATGGTTACTCAACTACTGTCTATATAACTTTTCAATGCTTTGATAAATTATTTTGAAATATATAGAACTCCTATATAATCTTATCATCGTCTAAAATGGTACATTCAATCCTATTTATGTTTAGATCATGATGAATACCTAAATTTGAACTTGAACATTTGATTATTTGAAAACAGACTCTATCCCACATCAAAAAAGGGGAAGTTTCTAAATTTTCTTTGATTTCATTCCTTTCCTTCTTGTCCAAGAATGGTGTAATATGAAGATTTGTGTTTTCTGCATACAACGAAGTGAATTCCTTCTTGGGGTATTCTCAAACTGTTAACAAATTGCTTACTAACAACAAAAACCAACATTCCATTAGATTTACAAATAAGCTATGTACGTGCATGATCTAACTTATTTTTAGATCATGACGAAGACATATTTTAAAGAGAATTTGATTGTATGTAATATGAATACATACCATGTAGAAAGATGAAATATTTAAATGGTTTTTGAATAATTTAAATTAATATATGTGCATATTTGTGTTTTTTGTATGTACATGAAAGATTATATGACAACATCTATTCCACCGCAGAAAGAGGAGATAAGTGTTTTCTAGAAGAATGGTTTTTAAAATGGAGATTTGTGAACTTTCATAGATATAAGTAGTTTCTTGGAAGAACGACTTAATATGGAGATTTATGAATCCTTTAATTTGAAAGGGAATTTGAGGGAATTTGATTATATGAGAACATCTATTCCACTACAGAAGAGGAGATAAGTTTTTATTGCCAAGGAGATAAGTATTTTACTGCTGAGTAAATAAGGTCACTTGGCATGAGAACTTCACTTGAAAGATATGAGAATTTATCCACGAGGATATAAGTATTTTATTGGAAGAATGAATTAATATGGAGATTTGTGAACTTTTTGCATACACAACTATATTTATTTTCAGGGTAATATCTAACTCTTAACACTAAAATTGGTTACCAAGAACACAATTTTTCTCTTTAAAAATTTGTAAAATTTTAGATAAGATTTTACATTGTTTAGATCATGTATGTTTAATATGGAGAGTAGCAATTTTGGAAGTTTTGGAACTTCGTGATGTAATTTTGGTTTAAAAAAAGTGCCAAAAAAGTATAATAAAAAGAGAGTAATAATCTTCAATCTGTGGAACTCTGGCTGGGTATGTTATTATTTCTTATTGCTTATTGCTTATTGAATATTTAATTAAATAACTTTAAAATATTTTCTAATAAAGTATATATGCTAATATGTGTTTTATTATTATTATTATTATTATTATTGTTTTTTATTGTTACAGATGTTTACATTATATTTGGTGGAAATGAGTATGTTGGAGGATGAAAATTAACACTTTTGGTATGTATGCCAATTTTGATTTAATCACAACTTGTTTTATTGATCTAAAATGGTATGTGTACATTTTATTTTAAATTTGTAGATATATTTTATTTTAAATTTTGGATTCGAAAAATATTTTCTTTTGCAGGTATGCAGTGATCCATCCTAAAGCGATGGCTTAGAGTCTAGAATTGGAATATATATAGAACTCAAAATATCAATTTATTGTTTCATCTTTGATTTCTCTTATATTGTTTATGATGGTGGAATATATTGATTATTGTTTCATCTTTGATTTCTCTTATATTGTTTATGATGGTGAAATATATTGTTTATTATTTATTTATAGATAGTCAATAACTTATAATTTCAATTTTAATTATGGTGAAAGAATAATTATTTTTTTATGGTTAGATTATCATTTCAATTTTTAAAAATTAAAAATGTTTTATTTCATTTTATTTATAAACATTGTTGTATAAACATCATTGCACTATGTCAAGTACAACTTATAATTTCATTTTTGTTTGATTTACAAATATGGTCGAATTGTCAAACATATCATCAAATTATAGTTTCTACAACTTATAATTTTAGTTTTGTTTGATTTGCAAATATGGTTGAAAATAGTCAAACAAATCATTAAATTATAGTTTCCCACTTTGGAGCCCCTTACCCCAAACGAAACTCAGAGATGAGGGTTTCTCAAGTTAGGTTTTAGACTTCTCAGTTGCCTCCTATTAATAATATTAGAATGGAAAAAACAACAAACA
Source organism: Picea mariana (assembly GCA_032191745.1). Taxonomy (NCBI): domain Eukaryota; kingdom Viridiplantae; phylum Streptophyta; class Pinopsida; order Pinales; family Pinaceae; genus Picea; species Picea mariana. The sequence goes on from JASDQU010236442.1 coordinate 18,453, forward strand.
ATATTGTATATTAAAAATATATGAGAGCTTCTTATGAGAGTGAAAACATAAAAAGAAAATCGGAGTCCATCGTGATGAAAAATTAGTATTAGACTACTAAGGTAAAAGCCAGTTTTCATTGGGTGATATGAATTTTATTCCATTCCATTCAAGTGATAATCAATTGACTTTAACAATGCTTTTGTAAATTTAAGCATATTAGTCATCGCATCAATCTAGGCCCCTCCTTTATTTTGATAGGGAGTAGACTCCTATCAATCCAAAATTTAGTAAAAAATATGAACTCAAAATTGCAAATTCACAATGAAATGAAAATGTGAAAATAAAAATATAGTTTCAAATAAAAACATGATCTGACCTATTTTAATATGTAAAATTAAAATATACTTTAATATAAGTAAGCGATTTTCATTAAAATTTATATTGATATAAATTGTTTATGTATCAAAAATGGTAGAAAATGGTTGATGGATTATCAATTCTCTTCACATTGGAAGTATTCATTAGTGCCATTAATATGACACCTACCATTAATGTAAGTATTCACTAGTGCTATTAATTTTTAATTAGGACATGTTAATCATACACTACCTTGAATTCTTGATATACTCCAAATTCAATTAAAAAAATGAAAATCTGAATGCAACAAACTAAGCCTTACTAGATGGTATTCAATTCAAAAAATGAAAATCTAAATGCAGCAAACTAATCCTTAGTAGATGGTGTTATTTTTATATTTTTTGTTATCAGGTCACAAAATCAAACTCTTTTTCAACTTAAGTTTTTTCAATCAAACTTAATGAAAACTATGTTTAATGTGTAGAATATAAGTTGTGTTAGATTCATCATAAACATTTTTTAAGTAGCTCATAATTTCAATTTTGTTTGATTTTCTTCAAGATATTGAAATCTAAATGAACATTGTAGCAATTTAATATATCAACACTTTTGGAATCAAAATTCACAATTTCATAATTAAAATTGATACTTTTTAAGATGTCTTTAAAATTTTCAATTAGGATGTTAATCATACACTACCTTGAATTCGCAATATACTCCAAATTCAATTAAAAAAATGAAAATCTAAATGCAAGAAATCAAGCCTTGGTAGATGGTGTTATTTTTTATTTTTTATTATCAGGTCACAAAATCAAATTCTTTTTCAACTTGAGTTTTTTCAATCAAGCTTAATGAAAACTATGTTTAATGTGTAGGATATAAGTACTGTTGGGTTCATCATACACATTTTTCAAGTAGCTCATAATTTCAATTTTGTTCGATTTGCTTCAAGATATTGAAATCTAAATGCACATTGTAGCAATTTAATATATCAACACATATTGAAATCTAAATGCACATTGTAGACATTTAATATATCAATACTTTTGGAATCAAAATTCACAATTTCATAATTAAAATTGATAATTTTTAAGATGTCTTTAAATTTTTTAATTAGGATGTCAATCATACACTACCTTGAATTCTCAATATACCCCAAATTCAATTAAATAAATGAAAATCTAAATGAAACAAGCCAAGCCTTACTAGATGACCTGCTATTTTTTGTTTGTAGAATGATATTATTCCTAGAGATATTAATAGAGAGGTGGATGATTTTATGAAAGGTACTACATTTAGTGATTTTTTTTCTAATCCATCAATAGTCCCTTATAATGACATGGAAATGGGTACCATTTTTCATATGAATTTATTATCTTCATATGAAAAAAACATTTCAATCATTGCAAATAATAAACACAAATCCTGTATGTAGTAAATTGGTTATGCATTAAAGGATTTGTGTATATGATGGATAATTTGTAGGATTACTATAATCATTGAAAGTATAGGTCATTTTAGGTTCCCTATACAATCTATAGGTTCTTCCTTCAAGTTGTAAATAAGACTCAGTAAACTTTATGATTCATCAAAAATATAACTTTTCTTATTTGAATGGACCATGAAAGTAAAATAAAACAAATGATTCTAGAATTCTAGATATTCATAAATATGTTTACTTTCAATGCAAAGTATAAAATTCTAGAATGTACATGTCACTTGTTTAAAGAAATCGTAATGGTATGCCATCTTCAATTATTCATTCATGATCGTCTTTGGACATTTTTCATTTGATAACTTTTGTTTTTTTCTTGATTGAACTTCTATTAACTTTATGCATGTTGCACATACCAAATGACTATATTGACAACTTATGACATTCGACTGGTAGTCTTGAAAGTGAACATGAGTATCGGTTTGATGAGATTCTTGAAAAAACTATCCTTTCAAAGCGATGGATCCTCTTTCATATATAAAACCGTTATCATCAAAATATTTTGATAACCTCATCTTTTGTTCTGTACATCACATCAAATAATATTTCACATTTTCAATGTTGTCTATAGGTGCGACCATGACAAAGACATCTCCTGCAAATAATTCAATATGGTCCAACAAGTATTTTGTGTTATATTATCACACAAGTACATCTACAAGTTGTTTAAATATTTAAACATAAAAATTACCTTCTCTAACAAGATCAGAAACTCTATCACCATCAACTCACACTATAGTTTCATTTGATTCCATATCCTCTGAGCTTGCAAGTGGAATTTTCCATTTTATATTAAGGTCAATATGTCTCCAAGATTTAACATATTCCACATTTTCGTTTTAGCAAATCTCTATTGATTCTATGTCCTCTATGCAAACTGAAAAACAAAACAAGATTCATTTCTTCTATCAAATGAAAACAAATTTTGATAGCGTTTTGTTTTAACATAATGCACTTTCTGGTTCCCATGTATTGTACTGGCTTCATATGGGATTGCTATATTTACATTTTGGATTCCAACATACAAAAAAGACCTGCACAGGACAAGAAATTGTTAGCTTGAAATCTACCACGAAAATGATTGAATATCATATAAATTTGAACACATGAATAAAAATATCTTGTGTACATGTGTAACATGTATATATATACACCTGCACACATCTCTTGACAGATTATTTTCTTGTCTTAGCAAAATTTTGCACCATTCAACAAGTTGATCAACAGATTTAAATCGGATGGCATGAGGGTTCATCTGATACCTTCGAAGGGCTCATTTTACACATGCCTCTACAATGTCATCCTTTTCCATCACCAGTCTCAAAAAAATTCCAACAATGTGTAATTTTGTATTTCTTATGAAGATGACACAACCAATAGAAGGATTGTGAATATTTGAAATGATCTTCACATCCATCTGACCATATCCAATGTCGATCGAATCCAATCCCACGTTCTTTCAATGAATCATAAAATTTATCAAAACATTGTTTTACATAATGTGTATCGTGTGCTCAATCATCATTAATATAAAAGTGATATTATTTAATAACATGTCGATTTTCATTGGTGCTTTCTATATTATCAAGAATCTGTTGAGCATGTCTATATAGAATGTGGGAAAATATATTGATTTGATCAGAATGATAATATTCACTCTATATTTCTTTTTGTGCAGCAAATGTGTAATTCTCTGCAAAATCAACTACATACAAAATTGTCCCTGGTTGAAACACTTCACGAGATTTATTGAATTGTAGGTCCTGTCATCTATAACATCCCTCTCTTGTGCGCACTGAATGAACTTATTCTTTGACGATGCTTGCTTGCAAGTGATCCAAATTATTATACTATTGGTTGTTTGATTATGATTATGAGGTATTATGGATTTGATGATATGTTATTTTGTTATATTTACATAGACATGTGTTATTGATTGGGTTCTCCTGAGTGTGCATAAATCTGGACCTCGAGGATGCAGAGGGATCGATGAAACCCCTTGGACTCTTGATCGAGTCAGGGAGTGGACTGTTGGGTTGAATATTGTTGATGTGACATATGTACATATGATTAGATGTTATGATGATTGATTTTTATTGCTGACATGATTCGTTGATGGATACAAGCTGACAATAGCTTGCTGACTAGACTCACATGTGGAGTAGAGGGGTCATGTAGGACAACTAGAGACTTTGAGGGAGAGGTGTGGCAGCAACCCTGCCATGACCTACTATCACTCTCGTTGTGGCTCGAATTGTAGGTTAATGATTACCTATTTTAAGAAGACCCACAATGTCATGAGGGAAGACTATGACAGTCGCTCACATTGCTTCTAAGGGTTGCGCAATAAGGCAGGGGCCTTATTCCTTAGAGGCCCTTACTCCCCCACAAGATCACCTGGCGGAGTATTAACTCCAGGGGTTTGACATCTACCAAAGTCAATCAAGAGATGAGTGTCACCCTTGGATCACGTAGTTTGTCCTGAAAGGAATGTCGTGCAAGGAAAATGGAAAAGGCAAGTGGCACCCTT
>JASDQU010236445.1:2559-17019 GCA_032191745.1 Picea mariana
ATTAAAGGCATTTAGATGTTCTGTCACAAAATCTCCATCTTCCATCCTAAGATGATACAACTTCTTTCAAAGAAACAACTTGTTTACGAGGGTCTTTGATTGATACAAATTCCCCAACTTATCCCATAGTTCCTTGGCTGTAGATTCTCCCGAGACATTCAACAAAACCGAATCTGCTAGGTAGAGTCGAATAATACTCCTTTCTCTTCTGTCCAACTTCTCCCAATCTTCCTTCGACATACTAGTAGCTGGTGTACTAGTAGTTTGTGTACTAGTAGGATGTGTACCAGTAGCCTATGTGCTAGTAGACGATGTACTAGTAGGCTGTGTACCAGGATGCACAACAATCCATTGTTCTTTGTCTACAAGAAGGTCCTCCATCTTCAACTTCCATAGCTCAATTTTTTTACCATTGAACTTATCTATCTCGATTTAGAAGAGATTTCCATTCATCTTTCTACACTCAAATCACCACTACAAAAGCTCCCACTAAACCCAGGTTTATCACAGACCTGAGATAAACTTGATCTATCAAGACCGAGCTAAACCCTCAATAAAAAAGGCATCCCTCTGAAGCCAAAAACGAGCTCTGATACCACATGTAAGTTTTAAAACTATGAAGTAAAGCAATGCATATATATTCTTAAGAAAAATAGAAATTAATCAATGACTCATTCACATAGTACACAAAGATTTATACCGAAAACCCTGAACCGAGAAAACCTTTCTTATATTCATTATATCGAATTTCAGCATTCACTATACAATATATATACACTTTTTTTAGGTATTCCGTAGATACCAAAACCCTAATCCCTTAATTCAGGATTAATTTACAAAACTGCTAAAAATAGCAAAAACCGCCCAAAAAAAAAATTCGAGGCACTGCCCCGAACGTTGCGCATAACCCGGGGGGCATACTTGTCCCCCACCGGGAACCCCCTAGGAAAGATTCCAGTGCACATGGAATAGACCGATCACTGGTACGAGGGATCGTCATACGCAGTTGTCATATGTGACGCACCCACACACACACATGCAAAGAACATAACACATACCCAACATTATCCATGTGATTGGGTCCTTGCCATCAAACTTCCTCATATCGATCTTAGGAACGTGGTTGGTCTTCAACCCAAAGTTGGTGTTTCTCCATTCTTGATGCACCTTCATTGTGTCCTCATCATGAATTTCATGGGATGCATTTTCACTTTCAGGTGTCTTCTCTGTTATGAATTTTTTCAATACTTCCATGATCTCCTCTTTTAAACCATCCATCTTAGTATTTATTGCGTCCAACTTAGCTTCCATCTCTTGTAGTTCATATTTTGTTACTATATTCTTTTGTAAAGCATTTAAGTCCCTACGCATTTCTTCACCTTCATCAAGAGTCCAAGTAGGATTGTCTGGAGGCTTATTTGGTGTAGAAGTTCCCTTTTTGGGTGGCATGTTGGCCAAGTATCACTTTTGAATCTTGATTTTGAGGTGGTTTTGCTAGATAATATTTATTCTGTTGTATCTCCCACGTTTCAGCCCTTCTGGGTATGAAAATTTCTTTTATTTATTTCTTTGATATTTATTCTTTGCAATTCCACAGGTCTGATCAAAATTGGATGTGCCAAGTGGAATTTACGGTAACTTCCCCACAACTTGTTGATTTTTGGCCTTTCCAAGGGATCTCACTTTTATAACATGCCCTACACAAAATAATTGATAAATTTTTTTGAAACTTGTACCAGAAATACCATAGACTGTCCACTATCCAATGAAACCAGTCTCACTCAATTTGGATACTCTAGGAAGAAGTTATGATTGTTTTACCTGGAACACCTTCTTGAGACTAGTCAATATGACTAGTCAGATACCCTATCTTCCACAGGGTGTATCTACAAATTTAAGATGACCTAGAAGCTGAAATGTTTACCAAATATACCTTACTAATTTTTTTGAATATCCTTCGGAGTTCAAGGTCTGAAATGTTACAAAAAATGTTTTATAGCGAAAAATCCGCAATGAATCAGTTTAGGATGATTCCAGAACCCTATCTTGCATAGGCCGTATCTTCGAAAGTATAAGGCCTCGGGAGCTTAAATTTTAACCCAATGTACCTTGATCCATCTACTAAATATCCTCTAAGCCATTTCTTCTAAAACATTGTAGAAAAAAAGTTATAGTGAAAATTTCAAGGTGTCTTAGATGTAGCAGCGAAACCCTAAGACCGTGAGCTCTGATACCATATGTTAAGAAACAAATATCAATATAGCATAGAAAAACCTTAGAATAAGTACTCAATGCCTTGAAAAAGACATAATTTTAGATAATAAGCCTCTTTGAGGGGGAAACCTCCTTTTACCCCACATAAATGTTCAAGTACAATATGATTCCAAATGAAAATGTCTCCTTGGTATATATAGGAGACTAGGAGGTATAATTACAACTAATGGAATAAAGATGACATAAATAAAATAACACTGTTAATGTAATATACCCCAATTAAGGGGTAATGAGCCAATATTAGGGCTTAACAAGTGTTGATCGCATCAACAACATTTTAGTCCCGTTCAACAAAACAGACCAGGATTCTAGGCCGGTGGGCCATCATCTTCTACTTTGGGTACCAGGAGTACTGGACCGAAGAAGGGGTGTTGGATGTGTGGGGAGCCACACTACCAGCATGAATTCCCTGTGGAGAGGACTAGAGAATCTAGATCAGTCAGACCCACTACAGTGGGAGATATGGGCAAGGCCCATCGGATTCATGTAGCGGTGAATAACCGCCAGGCAGAGCACCAGTCGACTGTGCTCGAGATGACAGGTACCGTTGCTGACAAGACCCTTAGTATTTTAATAGATCCTGGTGCTACCGAGAGTTTCAGTTCTGGTGAAATGTTAAAAAGGATTAAGGTAAAGGTAGTCAAACATGACGAGTTTAGCTTCGTAGAGATGGTTTCTGGAGCCAAACATAAGGTTGGAGGAAAGGTTATGGGCTATATCCTTGACCTATGATAGTTTTTCACCAGAGCCAAACTGTACATCACGATCTTAGGATCTTATGACATTGTGATTGGTTTGGTCTGGTTGGAATCACATGAGGTGATACTCAACTGTAAGACAAAACAGTTGAGCTTGGTCGATGATGAGGGACAAAGATGCGTGATTGTAGGACAAAACCAAGAAGTTTCCCTGAGCTTCATCTCTTCCTTGCAGCTATGGAAGAGCATGCACAAGGTATGTAAGCTTTATGCGATGCTTGCGTTAAACGAGAAGGGAGTAGCGGAAGGTCTAGAACACCTTCCGGTGGTGAGAGAGTTTGCAGATGTATTTCCATAGGAGTTACCTGGGATGTCGTTGGAGAGGGAATTGGAGTTTACTATAGACATAAAACTGGGGAGTGAACCGATAGCTAGAACACCTTATTAGTTGTCAACCTCAGAGTTACAAGAGTTGAGAATGCAACTAAAGCAGTTGCTGGACCTAGGACTGATACGTCCAAGTGTGTCACTTTGGGGTGCACCTGTTATTTTCATATGAAAGAAAGATGGGTCATGGAGGCTCTGCATTGACTACCGTCAATTGAACAAGGTGACGATCAAGAATCAATATCTATTGTCGAGGATTGATGATATGTTTGATCAGATGAAGGGTGTGATGATGTTCTCAAAGATCAATTTGTGATCAGGGTATCACCAGTTACGGATCAAGGAGGATGATGTCCCTAACACCACCTTTAAGACGAGGTTTGGACATTACAAGTTTATTGTTTTACTATTTGGATTGACAAACGCCCCAGGGGTATTCATGAGTTCGATGAATAGGTTGTTCCATGAGTACTTGGATAAGTTCATCCAAGTATTCATTGATGATATTTTGATTTATTCTCAGATGACGGAGGAGCATGATGAGCACTTGCGCTTGATACTACAGTGTCTATGAGAGCACAAATTGTATGGGAAGTTGTCCAAATGTTCATTTTATCAATCGAGGATTCACTACTTAGGGCATGTCATCTTCGACAAAGGTATCGTTGTGGATCCAGCAAAGGTAGAGGCTATTATGGAATGGCCTGCGCCAACGAACGTCCCAGAAGTACGTAGCTTCATGGGTTTAGCAGGATACTATCGGTGGTTCGTCGAGGGATTTTTGAAGATAGCAAATCCGATCACAGAATTGCATAAGAAGAACAACAAGTTTGTTTGGACTGAGAAATGTGTGGAAGCATTTCGAAGGCTCAAGGAGATGTTGACAACAACACCGATACTAAAGGTCCTTGACATGGATGCAAACTTCTTGGTATGCACTGACACATCTAAAGAAGTCTTAGACTGAGTCTTGATGAAAGAAAGTCGAGTGATCGCTTACATCTCGAGGAAACTGAGAAGGCATGAGGAGAAATATGCGACGAATGATTTGGAGTTGTTAGCCATTGTATATGCCTTGAATGTTTGGAGACACTACCTTGTTGGATGAAAAATTTAAACTAAATACAGACCACTATGGATTACAACACATCATTACGCAAAGTGACCTGAATGCAGGACAACGACGTTGGTCGGAATTACTTAGCGAGTGCGAACTCGAGATTATTTACATAAAAGGAACAGTGAACTGAGTGGCAGATGCATTGAGTCAGAGACCACACATCTTTTGGGTGTTACCTCTTCAGATGAATCTGCGTGAAAATATTCTAACCTTACAGCATGAGGATGACTGGTAAAAAGAGGTTGAGGGTTTTATTGTACAAAACACAATGATGGTACCAAGATTTGAAGGATTTACTTTTGACGATGATGGATTATTGAGGTTTAAAAATCAGATTTACATACCACCGAATGACGAGTTGAGGAGCTTGATCCTAAGCGAGGCTCATAGAGAAGTCTACATGGCTCACCTGGGAGTCACGAAGATGAGGGACGACCTTAAAACCTTCTTCTTCTGGAAGGGAATGAAGGCAGACATAGTCAACTATGTGGCCAGATCTCTAGAATATCAGTAGGTGAAGGCTGAACATAGACACCCAACAGGATTACTACAACCACACGCTATTCCAAAATCGAAATGGGTGGCTATTTCGATGGATTTTATTGTTGGATTGCCACTGACAAAAAGGAGACACGACTCGATTTTCATAGTAGTAGACACTCCGACGAAGAGTGCTCACTTTATTCCTGTGCATACGATGTATCAGGCACCTGACATAGTTAGAGTTTTCATCAGTGAGATTGTGAGGCTGCATGGCGTGCCTACGAGAATTATATCCGATCGAGGATCGGTGTTTCCTAGATGATTTTGGACGAGTTTCCAAGAGGCCTTAGGAACCCAACTTAACTTTAGTACTGCATTTCACCCAGAGACTAACGGGAAGACTGAATGAATGAACCAGACCTTGGAGTACATATTGCACATGTACGTGATGGACCAACAAAAGCGTTGGGAAGAATTATTGCCACTGGTGGAATTTGATTACAACAATAGTTACCACAGCACCATTAAGATGGCGCCTTTCAAGTTTCTTTACAGGCGACCATGTCAGATGCCTTTGAGATGGGATCAGCTTGAGGATAGGGTCTTGGTGGGACCAGAAGTGATCCAAGAAATGGAAGAGAAAATGAAAACAATAAAACAAAGGATTAAATAAGCGCAGGATAGGCATAAGAGTTATGTTGATGCACACCGTGTCAACCGTAGTTACTAGGTTGGTGATCGAGTCTTCTTGCGGGTAAATCCGCATAAGAGTTTGATCAAGTTTGGAAAGGGAGCTAAAATATCTCCTAGGTTTGTGGGACCTTTCAAGATTGTGGAAAGGAAGGGGCATGTGGCCTATTGACTAGCCTTGCCTGATTCTTTGAGGCGTATGAACGATGTTTTTCACATATCTGTTTTGAGACATTATATAAGTGATCCTACACACGTTATTGACATGATTTCCTTACAGGTATCATATGAGGGGGTTCTCACGGCTGAGCCGATCTGCATCTTGGATCATCGCATTCGACAGCTACAACGTCGAATAGTAAAGCAGGTCAAGGTTCAGTGGGACAACTATAGTCCACACTTAGCGACCTGGGAGGACGCATATGATATGCGCCAGTAGTTTCCATTTTTGTTTGATAGATAGACTTATGATACTGTGATACACATTATTCGATGTTTATACTGTGAAACTTTGGGATGAAGTTTATACCAAGAGATGGTGTATGTAACATANTCATCGCATTCGACAGCTACAACGTCGAATAGTAAAGCAGGTCAAGGTTCAGTGGGACAACTATAGTCCACACTTAGCGACCTGGGAGGACGCATATGATATGCGCCAGTAGTTTCCATTTTTGTTTGATAGATAGACTTATGATACTGTGATACACATTATTCGACGTTTATACTGTGAAACTTTGGGATGAAGTTTATACCAAGAGATGGTGTATGTAACATATCGCTCTTGCGTGCGCTGAGCGAACTTATTCTTTGAGGACACTAGCTCGCAAGTGATCTGGATTATTATACTATTAAACTTTTGATTTTGATTATGAGGTGTTATTGGTAGATGACATGTTGTTTTGCTGCATTGACTCAGACAAGTGCTATTGACTCGGTTTTACTGAGTGTGCAGGATTTTGGACCTCAAGGATGTAGAGGCATCGATGGAACCCCTGGGACTCGGGATCGAGTCGGGGAGTGAACCATTGGGGTTTGATTGTTTTTATGTGATATTAGTGCATCTGATTAGATGATATGATATGGATATATTTCTGACATGATTCGTTGATGATGCAGGCTGACGATAGCTTGCCGACCAAACTCACATGTGGAGTAGAGAAGTCACGCACGACTACCAGAGATGTTGAGAGAGAGGTGTGGACAACAACCTTGCCAGAGCCTACTAGCACTCCCATTGTGGCTCGAACTATAGGTTAACGATTACCTAGTATGAGAGGACCCACAATGTCGTGAGGGAAGACTGTGACAGTCGCTCATGATGATTCTAAGGGGCGCGCAATAAGGCAGGGGCCTTATTCCTTAGAGGCCCTTAGTCTCCCACAAGATCATCTGGCGGAGTATTGACTCCAGGGGTTTTTGATGTCTACCAAGTTAGTCAAGAGGTGAGTGGCACCCTTGGAGCACATGGTGCGTCCTGAAGAGCACGTCATGTTAGTAATTAATAAATGAATAAACCTAAATGGCCTTAGGACTAATAACGTGATAAGAAAAATTTAAAACTTTTCCCCTACTAAAATGTCGCCCAACCTAGGAAAATAAAGTCTATTTCTAAATCATACTAGTGGTAAAATTTTATCTAGTTATATAAAATATAATAATAATAATAATAATAAAAATATATTTATATAAAAATAAAAATAAAATATATAATAATGATGATCTTCATGACTCTTGTGACAAGAAGGGGGTAAGAAATTAAATTGATTATAAAAATCTTTAGAATAAAATTAAAAAAAAAGGGGGAAATAATTGTTTTACTATATTATGCTAATTAAAAATATATTCATTAAAAGAGAAAGGGAAAAAGGGTAAGTTTCTGCTAATTAAAAATATATTCATTAAAAGAGAAATGGAAAAAGGGTAAGTTTCTGCACATGTGATCTAAAAATGAAGAAGACTTGTATTCTTGAAAATATTTGCAAGTTTTAATTCATGTGTTCAAATGCAAATGGATCAATTTTTCAAACACAATTTTATAGAAATTACACATTCAAGATGCATATAAGAAACAACAAATAACAGTGAACATAAAACACATAACACAACAAATGATAAAGGAGTTCACCCCTCTCTTGGGCTACATCTCCTGGTCCAGCTTCCAATGGATCTTTTGTATTATTTGCTCAAAGTGATAAAATATGTGCTTTACAATGCTCAAAATTCCAAACAGATGGATCCAATGGCTTCAGAACGTTCAAAAACCCCTAGCTGGGATTTTTCGGCACCTCGTTTGGGCAAAAATTGAAGAAGATAGGCTTCCTGGAAGTTCCCCTTCAAACTTGTTGTCTTTGGATCACCAAAATGCCCCTCTTGCTCCTCAACCTAGCCCCCACGCGCATACATGTGTAAAAACCCAGCACCGGGTGCAATTGTGAAAACTGTGCGAATTGTAGGATGGTTATGCACTAGCCCCTAACCGCCAAGTCTGTGGGCACATGGTCCACCACATGACCTCGCGTGCATATAAAAAGGGCCAAGTCCTGAAACAAATGATAGAGCGACAAGTGTCGGCGCGGTTTCATAACCGTTGGTAATACAACTCCCTTGCTATACATTGACCACCAGTCATATGTGTATGGTCCACTGGTTATATGTGTTATGGCCATCGATTATATGTGTTATGGCTTCATTGGAACCGCGCGCGGGTAGTCACATATATATATACATATGGACGGGGGCTGGGGCTTAGCCCCAGCCATGTCCGCGCCCATTCCAAAACACATTGCAATTTAAATACATTGTTTCACATATACATAATAAGAAACACTTGTGGGCACGCCGGTTGGGCGGCCCTTCCCAAAGCATTACCCCTACCCGGAGGTCGCGGGGTCGATTGCTGCCAACTACACAAGTTTTTACCAATGTTTAGATGACACATGGCGGCCATTGATTGGGCCACATGTCGCTATCCCATTCACCACAAACAAGCCATGTTTCATATGTCAACTCGTCCACATGACTTCCAACACATTTACCACGTGTCGTACGGTCTGCCACATCAGCATCCGTACGGACTGTACAGTCAACACATTTTTTTTTGCTTGTTTGTCATTTTGAACAGAACGCGATATCTCTCTCATCCGATGTTCGTTTGAACCCAAACAAGTTGTGTTGGTTCATGACGACGAGGCCTACTCTCTAGTTTGATTTGAAGTGATTCCGAGCACTTTGAATTTTGAGCAAAATTTGATCCCCTGGATCAACATGCCTTTTTGAGTTTTAAATAAAAGAGGAAAGGGGGAAATCTAAAATAATTCGAAAACTAGGAAAAAACAGGAAACATAAAAGGAAAGGGGAAACACAAGGAAAAAATCAGAAAGTCTAACTTAGTAAGGTATCTAGCATTAAAGAACCTTCTAAATTAAACTGAACTAGCAAATTAATAATGGGGAAGGTCATTAAAACCTGTAAGGGAATTTGGGGACAACTAGGAGCAATTCTAGAAATGACTCTAGGTGGGTGAGGGAAATAAGGGTAATTAATTAATTAAAGAAATTAATTTTTGGAGGAATGAAGGGGATGGGTGACACATGTACAAGGAGGATTATTATGAATTAAATTAATGAACAGTAAATTAAAAGGGATTTTGGGAAAGTAACTGACTTAGAAAATCTATATAAAGGGGGGAGGAGGAGGAAGAGAGATCTGTTCTATTTGGCGTAATGTTACGCTGCATAAATCTATACTTGACTGACTTAGCTTGTGGGAGTTGGGATATCTAGCTCGGTGAGGAGTAGAATCTTGGCCTTGTGAGGTGAGCTGGGAGCTAGCTGATTCTCTGGATAGTGTGCATGGCCCCTTTACGACTTGAGGGGCTAAGGGGGAAGAAGAGTACCCATAGCATTGGATGGGAGGTACTGGTGAAGTCTCATCTGTTGGAAAGCGAGAGTTGTACGAAGCGCATGGGACATCAACTCAGAGCGAGCGATTGGGCAAAAATATGCTTCCTTTATTTTTGCATGGTAGATTGTTAGTATGATTTACGCTTTCAGAATATGCATGTTTAATTGGGTAAGGAAAATGATTGTCTTAGCATTTTAGTTGACGACTGATTTTTTCCCATAACTTTTAGCTTGATGGCTGATTGACTCCCATGGCCCTTGATTCCCAGTATGTCTTGACCACGCTTGTTTTTGTCTTTGCGCCTTAAGGGCTTAACCTTGTATTTTCTTGACACTTGGGCTGATAAAACCTCTGCGGTCATTTCAATGACTTTTCCTTTGGATCCTTTCATTTCTCTTACCTTTCTCTGCATTTTTACATTCTTGACTACGTTTTATGCTTTGTTGGATAAATTTACTCTGCGTTTTATGCTTTGATGAATAATTTAACTCCATGTGTTTGCACATTGATGAATAATTTAACCTTGCATTTTATATTGATGGATAATTTAGCTCTAAGCTCATATTTCTGTTGCCCAACGATTTTCCTTTAAATGTTGTCAACAATGTAGTTTCCATTCTGCCGCGTTTTTCGTAGCGATTTTTCTTTTAAAGGATGACGACAATGTGGTTTTCTTCTTGTGCATTTGGCACAACGAAGTTTCCATTAAAGTGAGGTCTGCCTTTTCCTATTATTGGACACGAATTTCCCTTAGATAGTGATTGAGTTATGCTATTGAATGTGATTGGAACTTATTTACACAGCAAATGAAATTTTATTTGAATGCCCATTTCACCCAAACTAAATTTTAATCGAATGCCCATTAAATTATATTTAGTGGGAGACATTTCGATTGTGTTTCAGTACCTGGTGATAATGTTAGATTGATTGTAATGATGTCTAAATTGCAAATTCTAGAGCTGCGAATCAGATTGTTTAAGGATTAATTTAGAATGGAAATCTATTAACTAGTAGTAGTATTCGCTTGCTAAATTTTTGATTTGTGGTTAATGCTCATTGCTATATTGTGGTTGTCTAAATTGGTAATTTAGACTCACTAAAATAGAACTGTATATTGTGTTAATTTAGGTGGTAAGTCATTGACTTCGTGATTTAGATGGGTTAAAGTAGATCTGTATTTAACGCTAATTTAGTATTGACCAGTTTAGACTTGATGATTGGGTCAGGTCGTTGACAAAGTCATGGTTGGCTTGCGTCTTCCTTTATTGTCACCCTCTTGTGTGTCGTTGACCTTTTGTTGAGATATGGGTACAGTCTTGTGCCAATTGCTTCAACTCCTAGCACGTTGGATTTTCTTGAATCCATGGTCCCGTTAGGATTGTTGCGCCAAGGTTATTGACGTCTCTATCATCTGGGGATGACATGATTCCTGATGAGGGAATCATGGCACGCCCTATTGGATAGTGGTGATCGAGAACTTGGTCGGAGTCGGTGCATTATGTATGAGTGTTGACGAGTGTTGCAAGTTGCTTTAGGCGCATGGGTGGAACACCTTTATGTGTTTGGTTCATGCTCCTTGAGGTTCTAGTCTTGTTTGTCAAGGCCGTTGTGTCGGGAGGGGGATGTTGTCCCTTAGCTTGTAGGTGTGTCTTGTTTGTGTCGGGCGGGTAGTCGTTCCTCCTTGTTATTCTACGCGTGTTTTTCCCAGATCATGAAATTTCTATGACATTGAGAAAACATATCCAATTATCTGTTGTAAATAATTCATTTTGTGGGTCTTTGTATTTTGGGAGTTACACTCCGTGGAAAATAGGGTTTGTGGCTAGTCTTGAAACTAGTCAAAAATAGGTGTTTCGGGTAAAAACGTCATAACTTATTCATAACATATCCCAATTTATTGAAACAAAATGTGTTGGTTAGGGTACAATATTTAGTATGCTTTGTAATAGTTTCAGATCATTTCAACAAATATTCAGTGTGAGGCACGCTCTACAAGGTCGCTCTCTAGAATAAGTCAGAATTCAGCAAGGTATGCCATTTTTGCTATAACTCATTTTATGAGAGGTTCTAAGTAGTGACACTTGGAGGAATTGCATAAACACACTAAAGAACATTGTGTATCAGTTTCATATCTTTATACATTACAAGTACAAAATTATGATTACTTCAAGTTAGGGTTGTTGACTAATCCAAAACTAGGCATGTGAGACTAAAGAAAAGTTTGATGAAAATGCTAGTCTCTTGTTGTTAAAGTTAAGGAAGGTTTACAAGAATGTGATCATATACACCAGGTCTATTACAGAGCTACAAATCAGAATTGGATGATGAAATAGATGAGGGCTTTTGGTTGAGGTACATGTTGAGTACATGGTTGAGACAAGTCGTTGATGAGTTGGCACATACATGAGGTGTATAATTGATGATGTTGGTACATATTGATGAGTCATAGTTGATGAGTAGTTGACACATGATTGGTACATACTTGGTACATGGTTGGATGCACTTGTTTATGGTACAGGTTGATTACAGGTTGTTTGGTACATGTTGGTGCATGGTTGATGCACTTGTTTATGGTACAGGTTGATTACAGGTTGAGGTATATGTTGATGCATGGTTGATGTATGGTTCAGACGTATTGGTACAAGTTTACAGTTGTATATCTCACAATGATAGTGTGACAATGGTTCCATCATTCTACTTCTACTTTAGGGCGGTTGGACGGGGAAAGGACAAGTAGTTATAGCTACCTTCCAGTTGTAGCTGGAGAACATAGTGGGTTGTAGCCTCCTTCTAGTTGTAGCCAGAGAATTGGGGATTTGGAGCTTCCCTCAGGTTGTAGCCTGAGAAACTAGGGGGTTGGAGCCTCCTTACAGTTGCAGCTAGAAAACAAAGGAAGTTGGTGCTTCCAATGAATGTAATTCTTCAAGACATATAAGAAAAAACATTCTTCGGTTTTCTCCCGATTTGGGTTTCCACGTAAAACATTGGTGTAATGTGTATGCGTGTGTTTGTTCATTTATTCATTGCTTATTTACTCTGTAGTTATTGGATGATAATGCTTCATTGATATAACACTTGGATTATATGGTTAAAAATGATTAAATTTCTCTACTACCGATTGACCCCCCCTCTCAGTAATCCAACAATTGGTATCAGAGCTAGTTCCTTAAGGAAACAATTTAACCACTGGAAAGAGATCATGGATTATTATGAGAATGGAGTACCAATGTTTAATGGTCAGAATGGTTTTAATTATGAGATGTGGAGCATAAGGACGAAAGTATTTTTACATGTATAGGGACATTATATTTGGCTATCAATTGTTAGAGGATATGGTAGTTCAAAAAGGGAAAAGACTACAACCAAGAAGGAATTGAGGAAGAATAAAAAAATAGCAATGGATTTCATCTGGAAAGGATTACCTAATCTGGTAAGAGAAAAGATCGAAGAAAATCTTGAATATCAAAAGCAGTGTTTGGAAACCAACATAGCACCATAAAAGGAAGAAGCAAAAATGAGAGAGAAGATATTGACAGATCATCTTAAGGAAAGAACTAATGATCTAAACCAACTTGAGGCAGAGTTTGGTCAAGAAGAGAAAGGACTTGAAGAAGAAATAATCACATTAAAAATTCATCTTGAAGAAGCAAAAAGAACAGAAGAAGTCATGAAGTCTCAGATAATGACGAAATAAGAAGAGGTTGAGAAGCTTAAATAAGAAGTTGTCACATTGAGAAGTAAAATCGCCAAGCTCAACACAAATGTTGAAGAGACAAAAACATCCACAACAGTTATAGAGAATGAAGAGAATCACTCTAGGTTGCTAGAAAAGAAGAATGAAGAAAATAGAAAGCGTTATGCAGAAGTACTCAAAGGAAGGAATCATGGTCAACCAGAGTCTAAGAAAACTATTAAAGATACATCTTCAAGGGCACCATCCATGTTCAAGACACAAAGAAGCTTCAATCATGATCATGATCAGTCAAGACAAAAATTCAGAAGGACTACGCCACAAAAAATATCATTCACTCCCAGGTATGCAAATTTATTTCATGGTCATTGTTTTTATTGTACTAACTTCGGACATAAGGTTGCAGATTGCAAGGATTATAAAATAAATGTTCAAGCAAGAAGTGCCTATGTGTCCACATGTAACATTGAGTGTTACAAATGTCATAACTATGGACACATAGCCAATGATTGTAGAAGCATGATCGATACTTCCATGAAAGAGAATAATGATATCAGGTATAAGAAAGTATGGATAATAAAACAAGAAGAACAGGTGAACAAAGACCAAGTACCAGAGATCGCAAGATTGGAAATAAAACGAGATGAAGAATATTCTACAGAGAAAAAGAAAGATGTCAGATACAGAAAGGTTTGGAAAATAGTTGAAATAAAGGAAGGGAAAATAAATAAGGAACATGTTCAAGAGATTTTACTTTCAGGCATTGCAGTGAAAGATGAATCCACAGACAGAAAGAAAGAAGTCAGAGCTCAGAGATATAATGAATCTACCCATGAAGATGATGATTAATTTACCAATGAAGATGATGATGAATACACATCAGAGTAGGAATTTTTCTGAGCCATCCAACTTAGAGACTCCCAAGTAATATGAATATTAGACAGGGCGGGTCTATGCGATAGCTGTGACAGACAAAATAACCATCCTTCGAGAAGCTTACAGAGTTTGAGAAGACAGATTCAGAGAAATCATTTAGTAGAAGTACAGTTTGATAGTATAATGATAAATGGGTTAGCATTATGGACAGTTGTGTAAGTAGAGGGTTGAATCACGAAGGTGGGTTACACTTTCGTGACAATCTGCTCTCCAAAATTTCGAAAAACATTTTTTCGGCCGAACTAAAAATAGTTTTCGGCCGAAAGATGTTATTT
>JASDQU010236451.1:0-17019 GCA_032191745.1 Picea mariana
TTTTAATGAATGAGCTAGTTATGCTACTTCCTTATGGGTGTAATCCCTTTTGCTCCCTAAGGCAAGCAAGACTAGCTAGGAAAAAACTAGGAGGGTGTAAGCCCTTTACTCCTCCTAGTAACCCTTTGTACAAAAATTATTCAAGACAATTATGATAGGATTAATGGGGATGTATGCCCTTATATTCCCCAAGATCTTAGAAAATTAACCTTGCAACTAATAAATAAGCAACAACAAATCATATATTCCTTACCTAGTCCAAGCATCAACAAGATAAACTCCTTTCCAACCAAGAAAATTCCATCACAATGCAAGAATTAGCCTCCAAGAGAGATAACAGATCACTTTTACATTCAATAGAAAATATAAACCATCACAAGGGCAAGTAGAAGAGAGACATATGTAAAATTTCCGAAGAGGGGTGCAAATTTCAGTCAAGGAGTCTTTCTCCCAAGTGAGAGTTATGTCTTAAAATGAAATGAAATGATTCTTATTTATAAAAAAATCATAAAAAGTGTTTGTCCACTTAAATTAGGGTAAACCACAAAGTAGGGAGGTTGAACTCCCTTACTTTTCCCATTTACAACTACAAATTTCAATTTGCACATAAGAAAGCCTTAAAAAGAGATGACGACACCCCTTTAGGGAAACATTTTGGCACTTGGAGCAAGTCATTCATCTTGGAGATGAAACATTGGGCCTCCAAAGGCYTCCTTCTCATGCGCYAGTGTCTTATCCTCTTCAAAAAGTTCCAAGTGTCAATCGTCAACACCATCACCCTAGCCCCAAYAAAATGTCAAGCCCCAAGATGTAGCGCTCTAGCCTCCAAAGGAAAATCATTGGGTGATGAAGGGATAGGATAGGTCCTCTAAGGTGTCTTTCAAGCCTCTAAAGGATATCATCATCATATAGTGTGTGGGCCATGGTACCCAACTTGTGGGCTTCATGCCCCAAGGAAGCCCAAGCTAGGATTGTTCCTCCAAAACTGTTCACCAGTCAAGGTCCTGCAAAGATAGACAAGTGCACCCTCCAAGGATCTCAAGTCAAAGAATCATAGTAAGTAAAATCACATTTAATATAAGAGCCATTCAAGCATGTACATAAAAAAAAACCTCATCAAATTAAACAGGTTCTCAAAGAACCTAAGCAATATTCCAAGTTTAGGTATGGGAGGGTTGAAAAAGTGACCTATTGGGTGAGTCATTCCTTAAGTCAATGAATGTTTCCTAGGTGGAAACCTCTCTAAGTTGTGTGGAGAAAATGAAGTGGATTTGGGGTTAATACTTTTGGGCATGGGTTTCATGACACAAAAGGGTTCGTATTGTCTCATTTATGGGTGCCTTTGTAGAGGGTGTGTTGCACCTTCGTTTTCAGTGCACCCTTTCTCCAAGACCATTTATTGCCATTTGTTTTTTAAGATGTTTCCAGGTTGAAGCCAAGGTGGGACTTCTATCCAAGCATGAAAAAAATTTCCCAGCTTGACTCTACCTCGGTCACATTATGCTTCCCCAAGTTGAAAGAAATGTGTGGGACTTCTACCTAATAATGAAAAACATTGCCCACACACGCTCTACCTTGGTTGGAATTTTTATATTGTTATTTTTCACGGATCCCATAAGTTTCTTATGGGAGACATTTCATTTTTCTCAAGATCCCTGGGTGAGTCTCTAGATGGTTTATGATTGGATTTTATCTTTTTCCAGCTACAAACCTCTGGGCCTTCAACCCCTTCTTCCCATGAAATGAGGTACAATCCCTTCTTGGGTCAATACACCCAAAAATCCCAAAAGATAAAGAGATGAATAAGGGGTGAAGTGTGAAAAATGGTAAGTATGATCTGGAATGGCATGATGAATTGTCAAGCAGATCTCCCAGTAGCAAACCCATCCCTAAGGGTGACTACTAAATAGGGCACAATGTCAACCACCAAGTTGAAACAAGGAAAAGAGCATAACTTCCAAGCAAATGTTCTATAATCAAAAGTAGCTTTAAATGCAACATACTCAAATGCCTGTAATATTAAAGTGACACTTACTACGATACCTAACTTGTACCTCATGGAGCAAGACCCATTGTCTTCCAGAAGCAAGTTGATGTGGGGGATGACGTCGTCACGAATCCAAAAACTGTGGTGGTGAAGCGACTCTATGTCTATGCATGCAGATGTTTTCGGTCATCTGTCTCTTGGTACTCCATGTCTACAACCTGAGGGCCTCGAGATATCATCTCCTCAATTATCCCTAGAAACTGGGGATAACATATTTCTCCTACTTGGGGACATGTACTCATAGTATAGTGCATGAGAACCTCAAAATCTCTTGGTCAGACCTGTTCCTACACTGAAACATAAAACTGTAAAATCTAGTGTGGCTCTACTCACTCTTTGATCATATAATCAAAATTTCAAAATTGACAACTAATCTAGAAAATAAAATTTTGTATTTTTCATATATATGATGAAAGAAAAACATGTAAATCAATAATGCAAGTAGAGCATAATGAAATGCAGCTAAACTACCATGAGTAATCAAGATGAAAAATGCAAGAAGGCAATATTACCTACCTACTTACCTAGGGCCTTGAGGCCCTGAAGATTAGGTCTTGCAATGTTACTTGAAGTCATACAACCAATGCAACCAGCTATTCATCATTTAATCAAGGCATATGCCCCTGTGCTTAATCATGTAATACAACAAAGATAAGTTAGCAAAAAATAACCATGAGCACAAATAGACATATACTCAATCATGAAATGAAATTCATGGAGATGGGTGGGAGGGAGGAGATCCTGCTGGAAAGAGAAACCACAAGCCCGATCATCCAGAAAATACTGCTTGCAATGATAGCCACAAGCTTTATCAATCCATCTTTGAAAAGGGCCACCATATATAGATGATGGCTCGTATTTGTCTTCCTTTAACACATCACTGTTTCCTGAAGACCGAAAGGAGATGAGAGATCCCATGAAGACCCTAAAGTTTCCTTGAGAAGGAGAGGTGAGATAAGGAACAAACTTGGGTCTAGAGAAATAATACTCCCCAAAACCCAAAGTGTGTCATCTCTTTATCCACAAATCCCTGCAAAAATCCCTAAGATGAAAATACTGTTGTTTTGTAGAGTGAGTCTCTGATTGTTCTAATCTAGCCATGATCTTATCTTCATCCAGATCTGAGTATGATGGCAGATGAAAATTCTCACTGCAGAATGGATCTGAGTCCTCAAAAGGATACACATCACCAATCTCAAAGTATGATAAAAAATCATTATGAGCACATTGCGACAAGTTGTCCTTAAAAGGTTGAAATAAATATGTAATGATATCGTCATCGAGATGCCAAGAGTCTGAATCATATGCAAGTGAGGACCAGTTTATTGGAGATGATAACTCAAAGCCTTTTGCACAAGAAACACCCTCAATGTCATAAATGGGGTCTCTACAAAAATGAAACGATCAATATCCCATCTATGTCTCCCATTCTATATGAAAGTGTCTATATGCTCATCAACCATATCCAGGGGTTCTTTCATAAGACCATAGGTATGAATTGTTATCCCCAAATCTTAGGGATAACTAAGGAGATGATGTCTCGAGGCCCTCAAGTTGCAGACATGGATTATCGAGAGACAACTTGACCAACAGTTTCCACTTGCACAGATAAAGGCCCACCTTGCCACCACAGTTCCAGGTTCATCATGGGGGTATCCATCACATCAGCTGGCTTCCAGAAGACATCAGGTCTTTCTCCATGAGGTAGAAGCCAGGTATTATGGTGAGTGCCATTTCAATATTCAAGGCATTTGTGTTTGTACATTTTAAATCGGTTTTGATTATGTAACATTTGCTTGGACATTATGCTCTTTGCCTTGTTACACTTTGGTGGTTGACATTGCACCCTAGTAAGTGGGTCACCCTTAGGGGTAGGTTTTCTACTAGGAGGTCCTCTTGATGAGTCATCATGCCATTCCCGACCATACTTGTCACTTTCCACATTTAATCCCCTCATCTCCTTACCTTTTGGGATTTTCAGGTGTACTGACCCAATAAGGGATTGTCCCTCATTTCATGGGAAGAAGGGGCTGAGGGCCCAAAGTATTATAGTTGGAAAAAGATAAAATCCAAATACAAACCTTCTATATGCTCACCCAAGGATCCCAAGGACAATGAAATGCCAACCAAGGTAGAGCATGTGTGGGCACTATTTTTCATGCTTAGGTAGAAGCCCCACACATGATTTCAACTTTTGGAAGCATGATTTGACCAAGTTAGAGTCAAGGTGGGCACTCTTTTTCATGCTTAGGTAGAATCCTCGCCTTGGCTTCAACTTGGAAACATCAAAAAAGAAAAAAAGGCAATAAATGGGCTTGGAAAAAGGTTGCATTGAAAATGAAGGTGCAACACACCCTCTACAAAGGCAACCATAAATGAGATACTATAGTCCCTTGTATGTCATGAACCCCATGCCTAAGAGTCTTTCCCCCATCCATGTCACTTTTTCCACATGTATTAGAGAGGGGTAAACTTGGGAAACACTCCTAAATTTGAGGTAGGATTCACCCAATAGGTCGCTTGTCAAACCTCCCATTCCTAAACTTGGCAGATTGCATAGGGTCTTTGAGCACTTGTTTATTTTGATGAGGTAGTTTGGATATACATGCTTAGATGGCTCTTTTATTGATTTGATTTACTTATCATGATGCATTTGTCTTGAGATCATTGGAGGGTACATTCATTATCTTTGCAGGACCTAGTTGGTGGACATATTTGGAAGAACAAGCCTAGCTTGGGCTTACTTGGGGTTTGAAGCCCATAGGTTGGATACCATGGCCCACACACCACGCAACAATACTATCATTTGGAGGCACGAGGAGATACCATGTAGGACATAACCCAACCTTTATCCAACCCAACAATTTTCTCTTGAGGATAAAATGTCACTTTTGAGGAGGTTGATGTCACCCTAGGGCTAAGTCTTGTGGTGATGGTGCTGTTTCTTGACACTTGGCATCTTTGGATGGAGAGGGGAACCTTGAGGACCCTATCTCTTGAGAGGGAGGCCTTTGGAGGTTGAACATTTCATCTCCAAGCTCAATGATTTGCTAAAGGTTTCAAAACATTGCCCTAAAGGGGTGACGTGATGCTTCTTTAGGGTTTCTTATATGCATTTTAGGGTTAAATTTGAATTTTATATTGTAAAGGGGAAAAGTAAGGGTTGTTGTCCTCTTAATTTTTGGTTTACCCTAAACTTAAGTGGACAAACACTTGTAGTAGGATTTGTATAAATAGAGATCATTTCATTTCATTTTTACAACATAGCTCTCCCATTGTGAGAAGAGTAGTGGCTGAAATTTGCTCCCTACTTGGGCATTTTAGCATCTCTCTCTTGTTCAAATTATTTGTGGTGATTTCTCTTGGTGAATGATTGAGCTAAGGTGGTGCACACCTCTTGGACACTTCTTGTCTTGCTTATGAATGGTAGTTTTCTTGGTGAACTAGGGTTTTTTCTTGCATCTCTCTTGGAATTAGTAAGGAAAATATACAATTGTTTATTCTTCTTGCTTATTTCATAGTTATTGGTGGTTGAAACCCTAGGAGGAGTATAAGTGCATACACCCTCCATTAAGATTCATCTCATTTTCTAGTTTACAATTCTTTTATTGCAAGGTTTCTAGGAGGAGTACAAGGGTGTAAACCCTCCTTGTTTTACCTTAGTTTCATTTGCATACCCTAGGGAGTAAGAGGGTTTACACCCCTAGGGATTTTCTTGATATAACTCATACTTTCAAGACTCCATTCACCCAATTTTAAAGGCACTAATGTGAAGTTTGAATTGGAGAAATAAATTGTTTGGTTTGGTAAATGTAATTTAGTGAGATATTGATATTGTTCAAGTTGGAGTTTATTGTTGATGCTTTGAGGTTGCTAAAGCCCCTACGATGCCTTGGTCTACTTAGTTCTCTTGGAGCTATAGCTAAGAGAAATCTACAACCATTAGCCCTGCATCAAATCACTCTCTTTTTGATTCATAACTTGCATTTCAACCGTCAAAATTTGCTAGCAAGCTTCCATAATAATCTACTAGTCTCAACGTACTTTTTGGGTGGTTTACTTGTAATTTTTGTGGGTTGAAATTTTCTACTGTAGCAGTAGTTTTCTACAACCATAAGGCTGGTAATATATCTCTACAATAATTTTTTTATAACAACCTTGTTTTGTTGCTAAAATCTCATGCTTTCATACTTGAGTTATACTAGTACTTGCTAGCTTATCTCTTGCATCATTTACTAGAATTTTAGCATCTTATTTAGCAGCTTTAAACTATCATTTACTTGCTGATATACATTTTTGTTTACTGCTGCAAATAGGGACATCAAGCTTAACTTTCTTTTCCATTGGATTTTTAAGCTTATATCTTGTCTTTTCTTGTGTCTTAGGCAGGTACAACCATCTTCCGCAGGTACCCAAACTCTTGGTAACCATAAACCATCTCCGAAAGGTCATTGCCAAGACACTCTCCACATAGCAACTTCATCTATAGGGGAATCTCTTCATAAGTATCACTTTCCATATCACATCCCTCCTAGGGTCACCTGGGACTCCCCCTTTGTGCTGGATTCTTCCTTCACTAAAGCAAGGGGAGGGTTTATCTGAGGTGACAGTGGGTAAACTCTCCCACCATTATCACCATCCGGTGGATTGAGTCGAGCTTTGCCAAACCTACATTTTGTGTGATAACATGATTGGAGTTGACCATCTGTTTGTCTTCATGTGTAGGGAGAACAAACTTTAGGGCAAATAAATTGGATCTTCAGATTCTTCATCATTGAGACTAATTGCTTCTTCAAATTCATGTGTAGGGGGAAGGCAAGGCTGGACAACTTCACCTTCATCAAGCAGGAGAAAAGATAATGATGTCTCATAAGGTTTCTCAACATGTCGCACCTCATCCAAATTTTCCTTCCTCTTCATGGACATGCCCCTCCATCTCCTCTTCATCAAAATGGGCTTGATCCTTAATGCAAAGTGCTTTGTTTATTTTTTTCCAAAAAGGAAAACTCTCATTCTTCTCGTCATTGTAGACTTGTCCTTTGGTAGGTGATGTTTTGTCAAGATCCTGTACTACATTGGATTCTTCCTCTCTATAGAGATGTTCTTCAGAGGGAATAGATTTTAAAATCTCAATCATCTCCAAAGGAAGCATCCTTTCCTGAAAAACATCCTCAAGGTCGTGAATAGTATCTTCAAATTGTTGAGACTTCGGTCCATAACACTTGAGAAATTCTCGGACAAAGATGACTAATTCCTATGGAATGCCGGTATGCTTGACCGAATCTACTTGTTTCTATTCATGTATAGAAAGAACGATTTCATCAAAGCCTTTCCTGTTTATTTGATACCAACGAATGAATTCAAAAAAATTGACAACATGTGTAACGAATGAACATGGATTACCATCAAATTTTGGGATATCATCCCATGCTTTCAACAGGTATTTATCATACACCTTCATGGTTCAAACGATGGATAGGGTTATCAGGGAAAAGTGGGTTCTTAGGTTGTGGAGTCTCCAGATGAACCTAGAAAATTCATCAAAGAAAAAGGGAAAAGAAACTTCCCTCAGGTGGAGTCGCCAAGAAAACTAGGGAAAGGCTTTGGGATAAATTGCCAAAGTGTCGTTAGGGATTGAAAGAGGATTCAAAATCCTCGCTAGAAACAACACAAAAATGTTATCATACAAATTGTAGGTTGGGAAAATCCTGACCCAATCCACAAGATGGCCGAGATCAAAGACAAGGAATCGAACCCTGATTCAGAATCTGATTCAAAAAATACTGATAGAAGAAAGATCATCGATGCAAACCCCACTGTTATTTTCATGACCACAAAAATTCAACCATAAGAACCAACAAATACTGAAGAGGGGGAGCACCTTTTTCATTCACAGATGTGGGTGAAGGGGACCTCGTTTCTTTTTATTGTTGATAGCAGAAGCCATAAGAAACTCATCTCAGTAGAGGTCATCAAACAATTGGCATTGGCGACAACACCACACCTGCATCCATACAACATTGGGTGGCTTCTCCAGGGATGAGATCTCCGTGTCAGCCAAAAACATCGATTGTCATACGACATCCAACCCTTCAAGGATGAGGTATTATGTGATGTTTCCCCACCGTATGTTTGTGATTTTCTCTTGGGCCATCCATATATGTGGAAGCACCATGTTGTTTATGAGTCTCGACCTCATAGTGTCATTGTTACTCTAGGGGGTCATCTCTACATAATACCAAAGGTAGTTCCAACCATTGTCCCACCTAAACTATGTCGCAAGGTAGTATCTCATACTACAAAATTCAGCTTCTTCACAATATGTTCAAAAGGTGAACAGAAGGACACTGCAAACACTACAACCTCATCCCAAGCACATTATATCCAACAGAAGCAGGTTAACAATGTTGCAGAAATCTGCAAAGATTCATTCTGCACACATTCATCTCATGTAGCTCAATTGGTTGAACATACTCAACCCCACCAGCAATTGGTTCATGACAGCCTTCAACAAAATAAGTAAAACAACTTCTCCAGCAAGGCAAGCAACTCACTAAGGTTTAGGTTCAACAAACTCTTCCCCCTCTCCCCCAATATATCGACGCAATGGATACCATTTCTTCCTAAGGAAGGAGGATTGATCCAGGTGGATATTGGTGGCCACCCACCTATTCCACTGGCTTGAAAAATATTCTTCCACCTTGGCAGTTTTTTTTCTAGTTTTCAGATCCCAAACTTTTGGGGCCATTTTGAGGCTCTAAACAATGTTTTTAGGGCTCGACATAGTTACATTGTAGGCTATATCCAGAGTGTGATGGAAACATGTGTATTCCTTGGATAGAAATTTCAAACGAGCTATCATGTGTCCCAAATGGAGATCGTATGCCAAAGTTACACCCTTGGGAAGTTGATACACCAAACTACCTAAAACAGGGTCCACAAAACTGTTGGCTTTTCATCTTCCGGGCTTAGGGTTTTGGATTTTATTTATGATAAAAAGGTCTTTGGAGCCTCATTGTAAAATCATGTTCTTGCGAATGCGAGTAGCCATCACATATCTTCTCAGAGATAAGCTGCCACCATTCTAGTGAGTCTTTCACTCTATATTTCTACAGTTTTGTACATTTCACTTATTAATAGAAATTGTGTATTACTGTATCTCTATTTTTATGGTTTTATCTTTGATATATTTCTATTATATTATTCGATATCCGAGATATCTCTATATATTTCTTTATTATATCTTCGCTCTCATTTTGTGCCGAAAATAATCTGGATCAAGCGTCAAGATGCCTCTATGGCTATCGAAGTGAGTAAACGACGTGTTAAGGTTCAGTATGATAGGTATGTATGTCATCGACACTACACTGAGGGTGACCTGGTTCTCTTATATGACCAAGCCAAAGAACCGTTGGGGACAGACAATTTCAACCCCATGTGGCACGGTCCTTATATCATGCGACATGTTTTAGAGAAAGAATCCTGTGAATTGGAAGATTATGAAGGGAATACGCTAGACAAGCCCATAAATGGGCTCTACCTTAAAAGTTATTACACTTGATCCCTCAAGCTTGGGCATGACTATTTGTATACTAGTGTATCTTAGTATATATACATATTTTTTTTTGTGTCATTGGATTTCTTATCAAGTTTTCCCTTGGTTGGAAGATGTCAATGGAGTCTTCATTTTACTTAGGATTCATAGACGGTTCCAATCATCATACATAGAACATGGCTTCCACCGCTTGGGTCATTTACTCACCTGAGGGCCAACTGGTGTCTTCAGGTGGCGTCCTTCTGGAGCCATCAACGAATAATGTGGTTGATTATAGCACCATTATAGAACTATTACGTGATGCCATTTCACATGGTTTTCGGTCTTTAGAGGTTAGCCTAGACTCCTAGTTAGTTGTATGTCAGTTAAACAACAATTACTGTGTGTGAGAGCCTGCTCTACTCCGATGATTCCTATGGGTATGAATTTTGGAACGATACTTTAATTTTCTTACTTATAATCACATACCTAGAAGTTCTAATGATGTATCTGATGCATATGCTAATTATGTTTTAGATTGGCATTTGTCACATAACTAAGTAAAGAAAACACATTCATGCATGTACACATTGTAACATATATAAGTAAAGTCGAAGAACAAAATTTTTATATTTCCTATTTTCAAAAAATATGGTATCATAGTACAAAATGGGGCTCACACCCTCAAAATACATATATGGCCGGTATATATATGACCATGGAATCTACGCCTGTGGTGCCAGATGTGTATCATGATAGAACGCTTTGGCATTTGTGAGATGCCGAAAGAGTCACACCCACGCATGGGGAACACCCACCACCTACTGCTGCATAACCTCTAGCGGATCCTCCACTTGAACCATAGGTATCTTGTGCATCAATCGAGACAGGTTTCCTTGCACATTTTGCAGCACTCTCTCTGCATATCCTCCCGCATGCTCATCTCTCTGTCTCCTCCACCGATATCGTGGGAATCCATATGGTCTTCACGGACCCACATCTGCATGACAAAGCAATTGTTAATACTTGATACCATACAAAAATATTTGCGTTTTTTATTCTTTTTGAAAAAACACAAAAAAATGAAATATATAAAATCATTTCTTACCAATATCACCGTAGGAGGAACCTGGTGGAAAAGGCATAACTGGATCCCCTCTGTAATCGATCCCAACATAAGAGTAGTCATCAATGGCTATGACCTATAGACGCCACCAGAAAAAGAACTCATCATTGTAGGGCGTTGGCACCCTACCACCTCATAATTGCTTCATCACGTCAGTCCACCATGACATGGATGGATCGCGCGGTCCATATGGAATAATATCTACTCTAGGGATCAAGCCTGGAACCTACTAAAATAAAAAACTACACATAATAGATGCAAATATGAAGTTCCTATTTATTCCATGTTTGCAATATGTCAGTTGGCTCTTCATGTTAGTCAGCATTGAGCTACACCAGTCATAAAAAGTGGGTCGTAAACACTCCACTGGGTAGAACATGAGTGGCCTTGATTCTTGGTGCAACGAGGCCAACCCCGATATTTGTGTAAGAACAAGTACGATGATCTTCAATCTTAGGTTCTTGATTTCCCTAATTGGGAATTAGCTCTCTACTTTATCTATGTCTGTAACACAGTGGGTTGCAATGTAATCCTCCATGGTCATACCACCCCTAGCCCCCTGGGCCTTGAGATTCACTACCTCGCCCCGACAAGACAATCCTGTGATAACATATATGTCATTCACTTTGATCCTCAAAGGTTTCCCATCGAGATTGAATGCCTCTGTCTCTGGATCCCAGTAGTTTACAAGCATCTGGAGTAACCTCACTTGAGCCCTCATTCCTTTGAGAGCCCATAATTTATAAAGGCCACATCTTTTTAAATCTTTTTGGGCCCCTGCATTCCTTTCCACTGCTGCATCTATCTCTTCATGCTCCCTCTCCATCCATTCAAGCACCATCCTATAAAGGAAAATTCATTTTTTGAGTTAAATTTTTCCAAACATTTGTTTATGGACTTGTACGTGAGCTAACATACTAACATTCGCCTATAGAGTTGAATATATGAGGGAAGGATTTGTTTTTCCCGCATACATGGAGGCATGTATGTGCCCCGATGAACCATCACTCGTGTACACCCTAGTTTACATGTTGCACCCTCTAAAACTCAAAAAATGAGGACTGAATTTGAATTTTGAACCACAAAAAATGAAGAGGAGGGGAAGGGTACTTACTTGGTCCAGACAGTTGCTAATTTTGTTGATCGTAGCTCCCGCAATCGACACTTGAATATCGTGGGGAAAGTGGCCTAAAATGCACTATGTGGGTGAAAAAACTCAAATGGTATGGTAAAATGGTCTATTTTTACTATTAGTAGAATTTTTTTACCCACTCTGTATAGTTTATGCTAATTTTTGACCTCGTGGACTAATAGTATAGTGGAAAGAATTGGTTTTGGTGGTTTTGTCTAGGTTTTGTGCGGTTTCTAGCATCATACCACTCATTCGTGACTTCAACAGGTATTTTCTTTAACCAACATATAGGATAGGTTGTCATTCTATTTTTGCATTATTGCATTGTCCTATGACTATGATCCATACGCCTTAGGTACAAACCCATTTATTACCACCATGAAACCTTCTTACTACTACTAGAAGTGTCGTTATTAAGTGGTAGAGGCTTACCAAACATGGGTGCCCTAGTTAGAACCTTTGTGCCATTTGGTGCCCATGCAAAAGTTATTCCATAGGACTGGGAGTTCTTTATAGTTCCAATATGACTTTGTGTTCGAACCCCATATTCTTACTCACAAGCATTTTGACCTTTACCTATGGGACTCCCCCCAAGTCTTAGTTAAGCTCTTTTTTGACTCTCTAAAAATATGAAAAGATTGTCGAGTGAACTTGTCTCTTTCACACTCGTTAAACGGATTTGAAAGGACATCTATTTGGTGTAAGTTTAACCCTTTTTTAGACCAAGTAGATTGCTTACAATAAAGGAATACTCTAGTCAACATTGGCTAGAAGAGTTCTCATGGGTATTATTTTATACTTTTTCGGGCCTAGGGGCTAAATCTACGAAAAATGACATTATTTGGAGTTAAGTTGTAATTTCATTCATCCTTCTTCTTGCGGTATTGATCCTATTTCCAATTCCCGCTTTCTCATTATAAGCCTTGTACCTCAACAATTTTCATCACTAGCCAACAAAGCCTTGTTTATATCCTTTGCAGCTTGACACCTCGTACCCTAAGAGGAAACATTCCCCCGAGTGTCCATGCCCCACATGCACTTCCTTGCATTGATCATAGGTATGTTCCATTGTTTGGAGCTAGTTTCTTACTCGCAACACTCATTTCCTCTCTCATATCATAAAATTTATTTGCTTATGAAAAAACAAAAAAAGATGGGCGGGAAAAGAATATTATCTCATATTGGCAGCAGTCGTGTCACCTTTGAATAGAGCACAAAATTTTGAGTCCATTATCATCGAAAGTTTGGGTTTAGCATGACCTAAGGAATTTGAGCTCATTACTTAGAGTTTAATCCTCTAACTGGTTATTCTTCCGGTCCCTATGAAGAGTTTGTTGATGCCTCCTGCATCACGAAGTTTTATCATCAATTATGTGTTGCCTGAGTTATCCATATGTCTCATTCTCTTATTCAAAGGAAGTCTATAAACTGTTGGGTATGTGTTATATTCTTTGCATGAGCAGTAGTGTCTACGTTGCAACAGACGCACATGGGGGTTCAGGGGCAGTGCCCTCAAAAAAAAAATTCTACCTTGAAACGTGTCACATATTTAGTTGGTTTTTCGGCACATGGTTTTTTGCAGATGGTTTTCTATTTCTGGTTAAGGAATTAGGGTTGTTGACTAATCCAGGTCATTGGGTTATGGTTTTGGATGTCGTTTGATCCTATATGTATATTGTATCGTAAACAATGTATCATGATGAATGAATATAGAATATGTTGGTTTTACTGGTTTGGGTTTCTAGGGGAAAAATCTTTGTGCAATGTTTGTATTTGCCATTGTATCTTTTATGTTCTTTTACTGAAAATTTGATTGCAGTAAGTATTGTACAAGGTTAAAATATGCATTTGGTATCAAATCTTTGTTGGCTTCATGGGGACGCCTTTGTGGTCAAGGGTTTGGCTCGAGACTGTGATAAGCCTTGTTACAGTGGGAGATCTGTGGTATTGATTTTTTAGGTGAAAAGAATTGGCAAGCAATTCGAAGATGGAGATAGAGAAGTTTAATGGGAAAAGTTTTGAGATGTGGAAGCTCAATATGGAAGATCTGTTGGTGGACAAAGATCAGTCGATCACGATAGATCTAGGTACTACACCTATAGGAACTTCAACAGATGACTGAAAAAATTTGGATTGAAAGGCAAAGAGTACAATCCGACTGTGTCTCTTCGATTCAGTATTATTGAATGTGTCAGAGGAAGCTACAACCAAGGATTTATGGGAAAATTTGGGGAAGTTGTATCAGTCTAAGTCCCTAGTAAATAAAATATTCCTAGGAAAGAAGCTGTATAACCTGAGGATGAGAGATGGAGACTTGGTGGAAGAGCATTTAAACTCCTTCAATACTGTGGTAAGTCAGTTAGTATCTGTTGAGATTAAAATTTCAGATGAAGATAAAAGTATAGCTTTACTGTGTTCTTTACCAGACTCGTGGGATATTCTAGTTGTGGCCATAGGTAGTAATACAACTGCCTTGAAGTTTGATGAAGTGGTATCATCCTTGTTATTGGAGGAATTGAGACGAAAGAATATGCAAGGACAGAGCATAGATGCATTATTTGCAAGAGGACGTTCCTAGGAAAGAAATAGATCTAAGTTCTCAACTGGGAGATCTAAGTCTAAGGGTAGATCTAAATCTCTCGAAAAGTTTGTAAAGGTATGTTGGAGATGTGGAAAAGAAGGGCACTATAAGAAGAAATGTATATCCAAAGTTGAGAAAAAGAAAGGATTTGAAGAATCTCCTTCTATAGAAGAAAAGACCTCCAAGAAATAAGTAGGGGATGTGTACTTGGATTCTTCAAGCACACATGCAGATCATGAGGCATGGTTGGTTGAATTTGGTGCATCTTTCCATATGACTCCCCCATAGGGAGTGGTTCTGCGAATATGAAAGGTATGATGAAGGTAATGTTTTCTTAGGGGATGATTCGACAACTAGAATCATAGGACGAGGAAAATTCAAGTTGAGGCTCATAGATGGAAGTATTAGAACACTGCTTGGTGTTCTGCACATCCCAGGTTTGGACAAAAATTTGATTTCTGTAAGAAAAATAGACGATGCAGGGGTAAAAACAATATTTGAAAAGGAAATTTGCAGGATGGTTTGAGGAGAAATGGTGTTGTTGAAGGGAGTTCGATTTGGAACTCTGTATAAGTTGAAAGGAAGTAATATTAGTGATGGGTGTAATAGTTCCATTGTTCCTGATATTGGAGTTGAAGAAGAAAGAACTCCTATAGTCTTTGGAGAAAAGGTTATGTTATGGAATCAAAGATTGGGGCATATAGGAGAGAATGGTATTCTACTACTACACGGTAAAGGTATTGTTGAAGGTATGTCTAACTGCTCTCTCGATTTTGATTTATGTAAACATTGTCTATATGGGAAGTAGAATCAGGTAAGATTCCCCTCTAGTGCAATGAGGGTAGAAGGAATTTTATAGCTAGTTCACAGTGATGTTTTTGGACCTGTGTCGGTCCCATCATTGGGAAAATATTTGTACTATGTCTCATTTATAGATGAATTCTCAAGGAATACTTGGATATATTTTCTCAGGAAGAAATCTAAAGTCTTTGACAGGTTTAAAGAGTTTAAGGCTCTTGTTGAGAATCAAACAGAGAAAAGAATTAAGGTGTTGAGGACAGATAATGGCGGAGAGTTCTGCGGGAAAGAATGTGAATAATTTTGTAAGAAGGGAAGTATAGAAAGGCAGAAGACTACTCCATACACAACTCAACATAATGGAGTTGCAGAAAAGATGAACAAGACATTGATGGAAAAAACAAGGTGCATGCTCAGTGGTGTCGGATTAGGGCAAGAATTATGGGCAAAGGAAGTGGGTATTGCATGTTACCTAGTAAACAGATCACCCTCATTAGTGTTGGATGACAAGACTCCACAAGAGGTACGTACTGGTATGGAACCTTCTCTCACACATCTCAAGGTATTTGGCTGTGATGCATATGTTCATGCTCCAAAGGAAAACATGAATAAGCTAGATAAGAAGGCTGAAAAGTGTATCTTTATTGGATATAAAGATGGTCTCAAAGGTTATAAGATTTGGAACCCAGAAACTACGAAGGTAGTGTATAGCTGAGATGTGGTATTTAGAGAAATGAAGGATGTTGTTAAAGAGGAAGTGCTACCAAGTAAGGAAGAACCAGAGAAAATAGAGTTTGATTTAAAGAATGATGAATCAGACTCTACAAAAGAACATGAATCAGAAGAAGAAGATCCTCATACTTCATTATTGAGGAGATCGGTTCGAGAAAGAAGGATACCAGAAAGGTATACTCCATATGATTTCTGTTCAATTTTTTTTTTGTCTATTACTAATGATGATCCTAGAAATGTCAGGGAGGTAGTGGATTCAGAGGATGGAAATATTTGGAAAATGGACATGGACGAAGAAATGGCATCTTTGGATAAGAATGAGGCTTGGGATCTAGTGGAGTTTCTGACTGGAAGAAATTCCATTGGTAGTAAATGGGTATTTAAAAAGAAGTTGAATGCAGGAGGAAAAGTGGAGAAATACAAAGCTCGGTTAGTAGAAAAGGGTTATTCCTAGGTTAAGGGAACTGATTGTGGTGAGATTTTTTCTCTTGTTGCCAAGTTAACCTCTATAAGATTTATGTTATCTGTTGCTGTTGCATTTGATTTTGAAGTAGAATAGATGGATGTGAAGACACCATTCCTACATGGGGATCTGGAAGAAGAAATCTATATGAAGCAACCATAAGGTTATGTTGTGAAGGGAAAGAAGGAGCTGCTATGCAAGTTGAAAAATTCATTGTATGGTTTAAAACAATCACCAAGGATGTGGTATAAAAAATTTGATACTAATATGTTGGGACTTGGATTCACAAGAAGCAAAGAGGATCATTGTGTTTATTTTAAATTAATTGGTGATCATTTGATTTATTTGGTCTTGTATGTGAATGACATGTTGCTGATAGGAAACAACAAGGAGATTATCCAGGATGTGAAAGCTTAGTTTTCCTCTAAATTTGACATAAAGGATCTCGGTGCTTCAAATTTCATTTTGGGCATGGAAATTAAAAGAGATCAGAAAAAGAGGAAACTCTAGCTAAATCAGAGAAAATATGTCGAAACAATATTGCAGAGGTTTAATATGCAGGAATGTAAACTAGTCAAGGTTCCTATTCTTGTTGGGGTAAATTTA
>JASDQU010236455.1:0-13768 GCA_032191745.1 Picea mariana
ACTAGAAGGAAGCACCAACTCCTTGAGTGTTTCAACACCAACTGAATGGAATCACCTACTTCCACTTATACAAGCACCAACTTGCATACAAAAAACTTTGTGTTTTCCCAAGAACCACCCTACCACCCTGTTTTCTAGCCACAACTAGATGGAAACTACAACTCCCAATATTCAGGCACCAACTCAAATATCTGAGGACCACAGTACTCCCTAGAACCACCCTACCTCCCTGATTATAAGTAAAATGATTGAATAACCAACAACGAAGGTGTTTCAATTCTTACCACTTCTCTTCTGTCCTGCAATTATTCTCTGCTTCTATCTATTTTGGAATTCTGCTCTGCATCAAGTTATTCTGCAATCTTGCTCTTGCTTCTGTCTATTTTGCATCTGTTATTTATCTCTGATTTTTATCTCACACTGCGCATATTGTCGGTCTCACATTGTGCATACTGTAATTTTCCCTTTCTTACAGTTCAACTCATTTTTCATTCAGAACAACCAACCAGTCACAGTCACTCCATATTTCTTTTATGCACTTCACACCACTTTAGTTACACCTCGAATACATGGGCCAACAACGCTTCATCCAATTAATCGCGAATCATCCAAGAACCATGATTCGGTTCTGCTAACTGAATCGTAATCGAATAGTTAATCGTAAAGATCAATAGTAGCCCTTCGATCATATGCTCAAATAACCAGCACCATTGGATTAAATCCGCAGGGTCTTTCATTTATCCCATATGCCCACTGGTTGTGACCATGGGCCTAATCACGATGCGTTTCTCATTTCAAATTTCGGCAATCTTATGTTGAAGGGTCTCGACGGTCCAAGTTGTGATCCCCGAAATGGAGCTTAGCTCTGCTAGCACCTCCCTCTCACACGACCATCGAGGGTGACCATAACCTACACTAAAAGGCATTTCACATTTCACGAACTTATGAACTTCATCGAGCCTGATCACCGGTTGATATCTCCAATGATCCGAAGGTCCAGATCTCATCACAATCTCGTGTTTCTGGATTCCTGTGATAAAGGGTCTCGACACTCCAAGTTGTGATCCCTGAAATGGAGCTTAGCAATTAGCTCCTTCCCTTAAGCCTTCGACGATGTGACCTTGTCTATGACCACGGGCCAGACCTTATCGCGATTTTGCATATCGCGAGTTGCAAGGTTAGATCATTTCCTTCCTTTGACTTTTCAGTCAGCAAAAAGTTAATCCCTCGCCACATGTCCCTCTTGGATCAACGGTCAAGATCTTATCACGATTTCACAACTTCACAGGCCTTTGTCATGCCTGATCAATAGTCCATGATCCCCCTTTGATCAATGACTCAGATTAAGTCGTGGTTTTGAATTTCGTGATTTCATAGGATAGAGCACCTCCTTTCTTTGACTTTCTAGTCAGTGAAATGCCAATCGCTCGCCATGTGCCCTCTGCATCCAATGTTCCACAACATACCTTGATCCAAAGGTCCAGATCAATTCTCAGGATTTCGCATATCGCAAGTTCCCACACAATGTTCTGTTGACTCCTCCAATGTGCAGATCAGCAAAATTCTAGTCGCTTGCCACGTGTCCTTCTTGAATATGGACGGTCCTCCTGCTTTTGGGATTTTGTATGCCCACTTCATCTTACACGTAAAGACCGTGCTCCTTCTTATGGATCCAATGACGGTCGATCTTTGGGCTCAGATATGACACCTGAGATCTATTTTCTTCTACTGTGTGCTCCTCCTATCTGAATTCAAATCTGATGGTCATCGAGAAGTCTGAATGGGATCCAAGGATCACTGTTTCTCTTCACTATTGATCTTTCCATTGTCATGCCATTATCGCTGCGCTACTGATTGTGTTGATCTTTGCCATCAATGACAAACATGCATACTCTGCCTCTGTCTGAAAACATGCCAACAACTATACACTTATATCTACTATCCCTGAGATAGATGATGGAACACAAATAGCACCACACCATGAATGGACACTCTGAAGCTTTATTTGGGACAATGCCAACTACTTTTACGTGCTACTAGTATACTAATAATAATATAAAGTGCTCATTGCACTCCTTAACACTGGATGAAGAAACTCATCCAACCAAAAGTGTTGTAAGCTTGATTACCACTACTAGAAAAACGAGTATGGGAAACCCCGTTGCACTTGACCGTGTTGTAAGACAAAATGTTCTAGCCTTGATACATGAATTCCTATCCTCCATGAGCGTTTGAGAATTTTGTTTCCTCAGGATTTGGACATGTTTCCTATTTAAAATATGCTCTCCTAAATTTTAGCAAGTAGTTGTGTATTTTTTTGTAAAATACAATGAACCATATCGTTTTTATCATTAAAACACAATTATTACATTCCAACCATTATATTTTGTTTTAAGTAAAAAAGGAGGATCCTATTGTATTAATTGTGCAGGCTTACAAAGACGTTTGGAATGCCAACTGTCCCGCCTAAAAAAGTGGAAACCGGGACAGCTGGCTTCCTATGCAACTTGTTTCAAAACAAAATGGGCTTCCATCTGTCCTGCCCGAAGGAAACCAAGATGTATGGCAGCCATTAGTCTGAAAATGTTCCCTTAGCTTACTACTTACAACATATTGAAAATTTGACAGAGCTAGAGCCCTAGTTCTAAACAAAACAAAACCTCTAACCAGAAACATTAATTGTAGAAATTGCCCAGTGGTTTCAACATCTCCTTCATTTCGTCCCGCTCCTACTGGCAGCGTGAAGGGTTGTGAACACAATGGGCACTGTCGTCCTGGTGATGTGTTGGAGTAGGAATCATACATCATGTCGAGGCACTGGTTGATTTGGAGGGCATGGTGGATTTGGTCTTCCACCAGGCTTCTCGTTTCAAATATCATATCTAGGTGTTCTGGGTGGAGGAATGGCGGCTAGACATGCCATACTTCTTGCATGAAATAGAGGGGACATGGATCAGGATCCATGCCACCCTCCCTCACCCAGCTATCCTTTGTCTCTCCTATCTTGCACCTATATTGTTGTCCTCTTTGAGCTTCCTGGTGGTCTGTGTCCATTGAGAATTCACCTACTACTGAAGTTTCCACCGCATCCACATATTCCAAGATTTCTTCTTCGACATAGCAAGTGATGGGTTCCTCTGTTTGGTCACCTTCCTTATGAGTGTGCGGTGTCCCTATGGCCCATATCTTAGCTTCACTAGGAAATCAGGTTGGCACATTCCAATTATCAGGAACAATGAAGAGGAGATGTTCCAAAGGATCCTAGATGGGTTCTTCTGGAAAACCCTCCTCCACATAGGCCATGGGAGGCATCCTGGGATTTCTAGTTTTGTGTTCTCTCTGCGTCCGCTCTATGTACAGCGCCCTCTCAAATATCTGTTGTCTCTTTTGACGATCATTGAAAGCATACCAGGTTGTGCCTCTGCGAGTCCAACCTCTTTCCCTTGGAATTTGGATGAGTAGAACTATGACAAGAACACCAACTGGGTGGCTAGCTCTACACCGCTCATAAATTTCATACTTCGGTCGGTCGAATTCAAAATGCATTGTCTCCCGTCCAGAACCGCTAATAAACATGAGGGTGATCGTGACAATATTAGCCATTAAGGCTATCCCCTTAGTGCCTTGTGCGTCTGTCCTCTTCATGCACGTGAGAGGGCTCTTCCCACGGGCCTGGCTTCTCGGGCTTTCTCCCATCTTAATGGTGAGGAGATGGGATTCGGTGGCCTGTATTTAAGGCCCTGTCAGGCTCTCCACCATGTGGTCGGGATGCTCTACGTGGCACCCCATCCAGGGTCATTCCAACCATTATATTAGTTGTCAAAACCAATACCAATAATCTACAATCACCTTTTAAGGGTAAATATAAAATAAGACTTTAGATGATTGTAAGAATACTAATGTTAAAGGAAGAAAACCCAAAAACAAGAAAACAAGATTATTGAATTTGTGAGTATTTGGGTTACTTCACTCTACAAATTTTAACAATTAGTTGTACTATTTATTGTAGAGTAAAATGAATCACATTGTTTTTATTATAAAAACACAATTATTGCATTCAAACCAGACAAAACCAATACCAATAACTAACAATCATGCCTTAAAACCAATTATAAAAGAAGACTT
Organism: Picea mariana; assembly: GCA_032191745.1. Taxonomy (NCBI): domain Eukaryota; kingdom Viridiplantae; phylum Streptophyta; class Pinopsida; order Pinales; family Pinaceae; genus Picea; species Picea mariana. The sequence continues at coordinate 4,126 of JASDQU010236455.1, forward strand.
TACATACATATAGAGACACTAATGTTAAATAAAGAAAATGGAAATACAAAAAAAATCATTGAATTTGTAAGTATATGGGTTAATTCAAACTTTTATCACTCTTAAACAATATTTACATTAATTTAATAACATTTTAAGATTAAATTACTTAAAAATGTTTCATTCTTAAACTTTTATTACATAGTAGTTATTACTCCATACCCATAACATAATTATCCCTTAATACAATATTCTAATTTTACAAAAATAATAACTGATCCAGATGGATGTCGGTAGCCTCCCACCTATTCTAACTGGCTCATTTTGGCAGTTTTCCAGTTCAACAGTTTTTTCCTAGTTTTTGGGTCCCTGACTTCCAGGGCCATTTTGAGGCCCTAAATAACGTTTTTAGGGCTTGCCACAACCAACATGTGTATTCCTCGGATAGAAATTTACAATGGGATATCACGCGCCTAAAACGAAGATCGTATCCAAAAGTTACGACCCCAAGAGGTTGATGTATTAACTTACCCAAACGAGGCCCACGTGACTTTTGGCGCTTCATCTCCTAGGGTTAGGTTTTTGGATGTCTAGGGTTTTTGACATTCCTGTTTATTGTAAAAATGCCTTGAGAGCCTCATTGTAATCATCTTCTGGCGAATGAGCACAACCGTCACATCTCTTCTTAGAGATAAGATGCCACCATTCTAGAAATCTTGTTTTCCACTGCATTTTATTGTTTCAGCTTATTTCCTTATTGAATAGAAAACCAGTTTTATTGTATATATATTATTCTATATTAAGAATATTTCTGAGTTATAACTTCTCCTAAATTATCAAGGTACCTCTGCACTGTCAGGTCAAGCACCCCATCAATCTGACCCCCGATGCACCACTGCTCAATGGGCCAATCTACCACTGCTCTATGTTAGAGAATGAGGAGATCAAGTGACAGATCCAATAAATGCTCCACAAGGGCCACCTCTGTCCCATATCATCACCTTGTGGGAGCCCAATCGTGTTGGTACAGAAGAAATATGGAACCTGGTGACTCTGCATTCATTACCGGCCCTGAATAAAATCACAATCAGAAACTAGTACCCGATTCCCCGAATTGACGACCTCCTTGATAAGCTCACGGGGGAAAAATACTTCAGTAAGATTAATCTGAAGTCTAGCTACCACCAGGTCCAGATAGAATATACTGATGTATGGAAGACCGCCTTCAAGTCAAAGGAAGGTCTTTTCAAATGGTTGGTCATACCCTTTGGCTTGACAAATGCTCCAGCCACTTTCATGAGGATGATGGAAGATATCCTGTGACCATTCACCAATAATTTTGTAGTGGTGTATATGGATGGCATTCTCATTTACAACAAGAGTTGGGTAGGACACTTGCAACATATTCACCAGGTTCTGCACACCCTATGGTAGCACAAGCTATACTCCAACTTGGAAAAATGCTCCTTCGACATGGACAGGGTCCATTACCTAGGCTACATCGTTGATCAATATGGTTTACATGTGTATCCAGCCAAGATCCAAGTCATCCATGATTGGCCAGCCCCAACCACACTCACTGAGCTTTGGAGCTTCTTAGGCCTTGCCATTTTATACCGTAGGTTCATGTTGGGATTCTCCCATATTGCATAGACCCTCAGCCAAGTAAATAGAGGTGGTGGTAAGGACAAATTTGTGTGGGGTTGATCCCAATAACAAGTGTTCAATGATTTGAAGTAGCGCTTATGTTCTGCTCCAGTACTTTCACTATTGGACCTGCAACAACCCTTTAAGATCAAGATAGATGCTTCGGACTATGTTGTGGGCGTCGTTCTCACTTAGCACGACCACCCCGTGGCATATCATTGTGAGACACTATCATATATTGTTCATAAGTACCCTACTTATGAAAAAGAAATGTACTCCATTGTGTAATCCTGTCGCCAATGGAGAAATTACATTCTTGGGAAGGATACAATCATCCACACTGATCATAAGCCACTGCAGTTCATGCATACACAAGGCAAATTACAGAATTATTTCCATCATAAGTGGTCCACATACTTGCAGCAATTCCACCTCAACATCAAGTATAAAACAGGATGCACCAACCGCATCGTTGATTGCCTCAACAGACCGCCATTCGTGACACTCACCATAGTGCTAGACTCTTTCGGCCATGAGACCTCTGGATGGCCCCAACTCTATGAGATAGACCCAGACTTCACGACCACCTACCAAATGTTGGGCACAAACATAGTTGTCGCTAATTTTCATCTTTAGGATGGGTCGTTGTGTCGTCTGAGCCATATCTACATTCCATCAAGCGAGCGATCGAAGTTGATCTGGGAATCCCACTACAGTCAGGTGGTAGGACACTTCAGCGTCGAAAAGATAGTGGCAATGTTGCAGAAACATTTCTACTGGTCGAAACTTTGACAGGAGGTCAGCAAGTATATCAGGTCCTAGACTGCCTACACTATTTCCAAACCGACCACTAAGAAACATGGCCTGTACACCCCTCTGCCTACTCCTGGCAGGCCATGGGAATCCATCTCTATGGACTACATGTCTGGTCTCCCATCCACCAAGCGAGGACATGACTGTGTTTTTGTGGTTGTTGATCTCTTTTCTAAGATGGTGATTATGGCCACCTGCAAGAAGAGCATCACAGCAGAGGCCACTACCAAACTCTTCTTTGAACGAGTCTGGGTACATTTTGGAATCCCACAAACCATTGTCTCAGATCAGGATAGTCATTTTTTCAACACATTACGTTCAAGCCTCTGGTCACTGTTGGACACCAAGCTCAACAAATCCACGACCTTCCACCCCCAGACAGATGGCCAAACCGAGGACGTAAATCGAATGATCGTTCATATCCTGTGCATGTATAATTCTAAGAACCCTCACACATGGGATGAGAGTCTTCCCTATGTCCAACATAGCTACAACCAAGGCTTGCATAGCTCAATTGGCCACAACCCCTTTTAGGAGGGGTTGAGATTCCAACCATTGGGTCCCATAGATGTTGCACTACCCCTTATGGTCACCTTGACCGACTCATCTCCTGCTCCAACAAAATATGGTGAAGCCCACCCGGTTCATTGAGCAGATCCAACACATCCATCAACAGGTTCAGTATATCCTATAGAAGTTCAATGACAAGTACAAGAAACACCATGATCAACATTGGGTGCCACATAAGTTTTAGGTGGGCGAAAAATTTTGGTTGCATTTGCAGAAAGAATTCCTTAGCAGACCCCATCGAAAGCTTCACCCACTCTGTTATGGGTCTTACACCATCACCAAGGTTATGGGCCGTACACCATCACCAAGGCTGTGGGTGATAATGATTTTGAGCTCAACATTCATCCTTTCCTTGGCTTGCATCCAGTGTTCAATGTGGATCTCCTTCGACCTTATTTCCCACCATTATTGGACACCTCAGAGATAGTAGAAAATCTAAAACCAACATATCTCAACACCGACTGCATACAACAGAAATCCAGTGATCATATTGTGGACAAACAGGTCAAGGGAACTCACCAGCAAAGGATCCAACTTTATCAAGTTGTCAAAGCAGGGTAGCTCCTACAAGGCAAGTGGCTCACTCGGGGCCAAATTCAACAGAAATTTCCTCTTCTAATGGGGGAACTCAATGCAATATGAAGGGGCGAGGATTGATCCAGATAGATTTTGGTGACCTCCCACCTATTCCAACTAGCTCATTTTGGCAGTTTTCCAGTTCAACAATTTTTTCCTAGTTTTTGGGTCTCTGACTTCTGGGACCGTTTTGAGGCCTGAAACAACATTTTTAGGGCTCGCCACAATCAATATGTGTAGGGATCGCCATAGGAAACATGTGTATTCCTCGGATAGACCTTTCCAATGGGCTATCGTGTGCCTAAAACGAAGATCATATGCAAAAGTTACGACCCTGGGAAGTTGATCTACTAACTTACCCAAACGAGGCCCACAAGACTTTTGGCGCTTCATCTCCTAGGGTTAGGTTTTTGGATATCTAGGGTTTTTGACATTCATGTTTATTGTAAAAATGCCTTGAGAGCCTCATTGTAATCATATTATGGAGAATGAGCACAGTCGTCACATCTCTTCTCAGAGATAAGTCGCCACCATTCTAGCAAGCTTGTTTTCCGCTGCATTTTACAATTTCAACTTATTTACTTATTGATTAGAAACCATTTTTACTGTATATATGTTATTTTGTCTTAATAATCTTTTGATAATAATTTGTATTCATTTCGTTCTGCTCATAAAATCTGGATCAATAACTCACATTACAAAGATATGAGGGTGGACACAACATGTTCAAAAGTATGTGTGGGATATGCCTTTGTCAATGTTCAATCTCACAATGTTATTATTATTTGTAGGTGGGATATGTCTTGGATGATGTATTATCATAATTTGATGAGTCAATTTTCTCTCCCAAAACACTGCAATATGTAATATGTAATATTGCAATTTTAATGAACAATTTCATCATTACACCAGTAAAAATCATATTTAGTTTTAATTTGAAAATCTCTTTAATTGTAATTTTTTATACATCTTAATGAATCTCACCTCTTATTAGTCCCTACCGAAGGCTAGGCATATATCATTCAATTCATCATTGACAATCCATTAGTTTTCCTTTGACTACAAATATTTTTTTGGGTGTCCAATGTTGTACATATGCTTAATAATATAATTAGTTTCTCTTAATATTTAAATTACATTTAAATTACTTTTATCACACATGTCATTGGCCAACCAATTCCATGTCTTATGGCCAAACTCTAATCGAATTCATTTTTTTCAATATTAGGTTATACCTAAGTTTTGAGTTTTAATCACTGAATGCGCACACAATGCAATTTTTTCCCAAATTTAGATAACCTAAGTTTAGAGTTTTAATCTTAGATAACTACAACATCTATTCATTGTGACGCAGCCGCGCCACCCAGGCACGTCCGCTCACAGGATCCTTCCTCTTTCCTCAGCCCGAAGAACTGAACGGTTCTTCTATTTCCCTATCGGGAAATTTTCCACCCACAGCAACTAAACACTAGGTCTCCCTTTCTTCTATTGGGAAATCAATGCTGGCCTTTTACTTTGTTATCGGGGTTCCTCCTATCGAAAATTTGGCACTTGAAATGTCCAAACAACTTGTTTACCGATCCCCGATCCCTGATATGATCCTCTGTTGTCTTAGCCCTCAGGCTCTACGTTTTGTCCACGTGACCCCCTCTTATACGACCGCAGTCATATTCCCATTGGGGTTTCGGACTTTCCAATGTCGAAATACACCCCTCCTCAGGATTCGCGATCCCCCGAATCCCGACGCACTCTTTGTGCGCTAGCTCTCCTAGCTAGGCTCCTGGCCCATATGACTGTTGTTCCTGTGACCGCAGTATTATCCCTCGTTGGGGCTACAGGATTTCAAATGCTAGAAAACACTTGCCCACGGGATTCCCGATTTCTCGAATCTCGACTCTCTGGCTTGCTGACAACTGGTCCCACGGTGGCACCTTCCTCCCTGTCGGGTTTTCGGACTTCGTGATTCCAAAATGCATAAACACCTTGTCACCGGGATCCTCGATATCCTGATGACCCAAACGCTGATAGACGACTTCCTTGTCGGGACTTTTCTCGATGGCTCTGATTGCTGCCACCTGTCCACGTCACCGACTCCGTTGTGGCCCCACACTATTTCCTTAGCCTATCAGGATATCGCGTTTCACGATTCCAAGTTGTAAGAGGATCCTGTCCTCAGGACCTCCGATACGTCGATCCTTGACTCTCTTCATATTTCTGACATGTGTCCCAAGTGATGGACGGCTCAGGTCAACCCTCGGGTTTCGTCACTTTACAAAACCATGAACACTCACTTACCTGAACTCCGATGACCACGTTCCCGATCTGGACGACCACACGACATGTATCCTCCCCGAGGTCCTATGGCTGTGATCCTTTCGCTGTTCCGGGATTCAACTGGTCTCGGATTCTTATCTCCTGAAGTTCCGAAATGTCGATGGACTCTCGGTCCCTGCCACCTATCCCAACAGGTGGACGGCTCTGCCCTCGTTGAAATTTCGATACTTTTGATGTCCCAACTCTCACGACCTCAGGAACTCTGATTTCCCGACTCCTGACGCCTCTTGGGGTTCTTACTCTGCTCACGAGGGTTAAACCCTGTGCAACTCCTGTCAGATCAGACGACTGACAGGTAACTGATCAGTGATCCAATGACTCACGACTCCTAGGGCTTGAACTCCGAGCACGGCCGTAACCTCCTCGCTTCTTTGGCAGATCCAACGGATGACGGGATTTTGCAAATCTTCTCCACAAGATCCTAACCGTTGATCTCTTCCTCTTGGATGTCTTCTATGGGTGAACACAGTATTCCTCTGTGAAAACTAGTCCTCCTACGCGTAACTTTGCAGCACCTGTTCAAACATTCCACGCACAGACTCTTTGTGTTTCTTCTCGACGAGATTGAAAGCCTTATCCCTCCTAAGCTTTCTCACACTTTCAACCTCAAAGAGGGTCCTTGCATGCACTCCTTGCGGCAGTTCTCAAACACTTCTAAGTATTGAGTTCTTTCGACTCTGCACACACCTGCAACAACAGTCCTTCAATACTTTGCTCAGATTCACAACTGAGACTCTCCTGCATCGCTTGAAAACTTTCATGGGCTCCTGTCCATGAGCTCCTGCACAGTCTGTCCATGCCTCAGAATCTCTGCTTCATTTTCCTAGCTGGCATCTTCAACTGGGTGGCCCTTCCACTTGACCAAATATTCAACATATTCTTTCCTTCTGGTCTTCGTACCCACGCGTTTATCCAGTATTTGTTCCATCTGTGGCTTCTCCGCAACTGGAATCTACTTTTGCCACTGAACCTATGGTTGTTCATCACTTGTTCTTGCTTCCTCAAGTTTATATGGGTATAAATCTAATACATTGAATATCGAAGAAATTCTAATCCCATCGGGTAATTCAATTTCATAAGCATTCTCTCCAATTTTCTTCAAGACCTTGCATGGTCCGATTTTCTTCATCTTCAATTTATTGTATGTTCCTCTCGGGAACCTTTCTCTTCTCAAGTGCGCTAGAATCAAGTCACCAACCTCAAATTGAAGTTGTCTTCGATGCTGATCTTATCTCCACTTATACTCCTGACTTGAATTCTGCAGTCGCTCCTTCACCCGGCTGTGAAGTTCTTTCATCGCCTCCATGAATTCTTCTGCACTAGCGCTCCTAGTAGTAGCCTGTTCCGAATCTCTCAATTTAGAAACTCCTCTCTTCTGCATGCCATATACAATCTGGAATGGACTATGGCCTGTGCTCCGATTCACTGAGTCATTATATGCAAACTCTGCCTGCTGCAATGTATTGTCCCAACTGTTGTGGTGCTCCGCCACCAGGCTTCTCAACAAGTCTCCTAGACTTCTGTTCACCACTTATTTTTGTCCATCCGTCTGAGGACGATAAGTTGAACTAAACAACAAGTTAGTCCCCAGCTTCTTCCATAATGTCCTCCAAAAGTGTCCTAAGAACTTTGTATCTTTGTCCGAAACAATACTCCTTGGTAAGCCGTGAAGTCGAACGACTTCTTTGAAAAACAGATTCACGATGTGTGTCGCGTCACTGGTTTTCTGACATGGGATAAAAAGTGCCATCTTGGAAAATATATCCACTACCACAAAGATCGAATCAAATCCTCTTTGCATCCTTGGCAATCCCAATATGAAATCCATGCTAATTTCATCCCATGGCTTCTCAGGTATGGGCAATGGTTGATAAAAACCCGCATTCTGCTTCCTTCCCTTTGAATGCTGGCAAATTCTGCATCGGTCTACAAACCTCTTGACCTTTAATCACATCTCTAGCCAGAAGTATGACTCGCTAAGCTTCACGAATGTCTTATCATGACCGAAGTGTCTGACCAATCCTCCACTGTGTTTTTCCTTCAGTAGATTCTCCCTCATGGAGCAATTCGAAATACATAGTTGATTGCCCTTAAACAACAATCCTTCCTGGATCATGTATTCGGCCCATTTACTACTATCTCTGAGAACTAGATTCTCAGCTGCCTCATATGTTTCCTTAAAGTCTGGATCATCTGCGATCCAGCTGATTTCTCTGAGATCATCAAAACCTAACGTCCTGATTTTGAACTCCTGCAACAGAAAACACTTCCTGCTCAAAGCATCAGCAACTTTGCTAGCAGTACCAGAAATATGTTTAATCACAAATGTGAAATTTTTCATGTATTCAACCCATTTAACATGCCTCTGATTCAACTTTTCCTATTGAGTCACAAACTACAATGCATGGTTATCACTATATAAAACAAATTCCTTCGGAATCAAATAGTGCCTCCATTTCTTCAATGCCTGAATGATGGCATTAAATTCCTTATCATACATGGAATATTTCACCTTTGCTTCATTCAGCTTCTCGCTGAAATATGCAATTGGTCTGTCATCTTGACTTAAGACTACTCCTATTGCAAACCCGCTTGCATCGCATTTCACCTGAAATGTCTTTTGAAAATCCGGCAACGCCAGAATTGGTTGTTCCGTAATCTTTCGTTTCAACAAATTGAAACTCTTCTCAGCCTCTTCAGTCCAACGAAAATATTTATGTCTTTTCTTCACCATATCCATCATTGTTGTGCTAATTCCACTAAAATCCCTAATGAATTTTCGGTAGAAACTAGCCAATCCATGAAAAATTCTCACTTCAAATATGTTTCTCGATGATGGCCAATTCTTGATTACCTCCACCTTATCTAGATCCATCTTCAACTCATTCGCCGAAATAAAAAACCCCAAATAAATGAGCTCTGTCTTCATGAATGAGGACTTCTTTATGTTTATCAACAGCTTCTCTTGCTGTAATCTCTTCATCACAATGGATAAATGCTTCAGATGTTCAGCCTTCGTTTTACTGAAAATCAGTATATCATCCAGATATACGATAACAAATTTTCTGATGAACTCCTTCAGGACTTCATTCATCAACCTCGTAAAGGTACTTGGCGCATTTGTTAAGACAAATGGCATAACAAGCCATTCATACAAACCTTCGTTTTTCTTGAATGTTGTCTTCCATTCATCACCTTCTCCCATGCAAATCTAGTGATATCCACTCTTCAAATCTATCTCTGAAAAAAAAAATTCTCCACTTAAGCAATCCATTAAATCATCCATTCTTGGCAATGGGAATCTATACCGAATAGTTATATTATTAATCGCCCTTGAATCAGTGCACATCGTCCAGCCTCCATCTTTCTTCGGACTGAGTACCGTCGGAACAACACACGGACTCAAGATTTCCCTGACCAAACCTTTGTCCAATAACTCCTGGACCTGTCTTTTAACCTCCTCATTCTCTTGCAGCGTCAATCTGTACGCGGCTTTGTTTGGCAAACTGGCTCCGGGTATGAGATCGATATGATGACTCACACTTCTCATTGGTGGAAACAAATGAGGTAATTCGTCCACTACAATATCAACAAACTCTTCCAGCAGTTCCTGAACTTCTTTTGGAAAATCGTCCACTCTTGTGCTAGTCAGAACAATCTTCGGTTTTCTGACCACAATGAACTATGGGTCCTCCTTCTTCTTAACCTCTGTAAGGAGTTCCTT
>JASDQU010236458.1:5709-17018 GCA_032191745.1 Picea mariana
GATTGTCTTAAGATACTTAATGTGTTAAGAGAGTGATTATGTTAGGGATCAAAGAGTGGAATAATCACTAGATAATGTGTCTAGGTCATATTGGTTAGGGGTAAATGTGTGTTAATGGGTTAATGTGTTAGAGGGTCTAAGTTAGAGGGTCTATGTCTTAGGTGGTAATTGCATTACAATCCATAGGGTTAATAGTGGTAGTGTATTAGGGTGTTAGTGGGTTAAAGAGATAACAATTACAATTAATACACTTACTTAGTTAGGGGGTTCTAGGTATTGTGAGTCAACCGTGTTAGTGAGTTAGTGAGATAAGAGTTAAAAATAATGGGCTTACTCAATTATAAGGATTAAGAGTTTATTGAAAACTATGGTCTATATGGTAGATGATGGATTTTGGGTTCCAAAGGTGAATGGATAGGGAGCTCAATTATAAGGATTAAGAGTTTATTGAAAACTATGGTCTATATGGTAGACAATGGATTTTGGGTTCCAAAGGTGAATGGATAGGGAGGTTGGTAGATTAAGATATTTGAGACTATGGTTTAATATAGTTAAAATGATTGCCATCATAGATAATATCTCCAAATAAAATCAGATTAAGATAAATGGTCATAGATAATATCTCCAAATAAAATCAGATTAAGATAAATGAATAGGGAGATTGGTAAATTAAAATATTTGAAACTATGATTCAATATAATTAAAATGATTATAATTATAGATAATATATCGAAATAAAACCAGATTAAGATATTTGAGATTATGATTCAATATAATCAAAATAATAATATCCTCAAACAAAACCAAACCAAAACATAAAACGTTTTGGTTAAGATATTTGAGATTATGATTCAATATACTCAAAATAATAATATCCTCAAACAAAACCAAACCAAAACATAAAACGTTTATACCGAGGGATTATATTGATAATATCCCCTTTTAAACTATGATGGGATTATCCCGTTAATACTATTATTGTCGTCAAAGTGTAATATAGTGTTATAGAACGTATTCCTCTTGATGCCGGAAACCCCAAAAATAGCAATTAGATCTCCATCCCGATGGTTCCGAGAAGCAACCTTTCTTTTTATTTATATAAATGGGGTTCCGGGAAGCAAACTTTATATATATTACGTTTTCCCGAGAAAAAACATTGAGTACCCCGAATAATTTTAACAATGGCTCCTCGACAATATTTTAAGCTATAAAAGGGTAAATTATGGTGGAACGCCGACTCTCCTATCATCCAAAAACGTGGGAGCACCCCGTGATAATGCCTAGAGTTTTTCGATAACCCTCGGTAAGTCGGTGTACACTGGTAAGTCGGTGACTGCTTAGTTGAACTATAAAAAGGCGAACAACCGTTGAACGCCGACTCTTCAATCATTCCTACTCCTTTTTAAAGACTGTAGATTACAGGCGCACCTGCCATCGTGTCATTGAAGTTATGACATTCTTCAATCTTGTGAGAATCCTTCGTTTCTACTCATCCGCCGATTTATGCTTTATTATCATACGTTTCCTTATTTAATAGCTGCGCGCCATTTTCTTACAGACTTTGTTTTCCTCATGATAACTTGCACTTTGTTCGTCAATGAAATTTGCACTCCCAGACGAATGAAAATTAAAAAAAAAATGAAACTACATCGTTGATATCGTATATTGCAACAGCAAGAAATTTCCTTCTTGAAATGGAGTTATCTACATCTGTAGCGATATTTAAGGAAAGAAAAAGCTTGATGGAATTACTCATCAGCTATTTGTATCTGTTACATACCACAAAGAGAAATCTAACTCATTTAAATTATTCTACGTACTGTACATCCTCTCAGTGTCAGACAAAGAGATACGATCTTCTTGTCTCCGTGCCCGAACATATACCTGATGAGAAATTTCGAAGCCCAAAATATTGAAAGAAAGCCTGGTTTTATCATCACAACACGTCCGAGAGAAGCTTATACCGACGACCCAATCCACCTTTGGTAGGGCTGCTCTGATAAGGAGTCCGGGGCACGTTTCTGCAGCTTTCACCAGACAACTCGCAGTCTTGTGTGAAACTCGACGGCTGCTTGTTACCTCCAAATTTGACGCGGACTTTAAGGGCAGACTTAGATTTAGCCTTCCTGGGTTTCTCAAGGGTTACCGATGCAACAGCTACCTCCCTGGCCTTCCTACTTTCCATTTCCTGCAATTCAACTTTCCTTTTCTGTCTCTGAATTTTTTCCTTTGCTTCTAAGTCGAGGCACCAGTCACATACATTTAAGCCGCCTAATTCCAACTGATCAGAGTACAACCTGCTGCAATATCTGCAAGAGTGGCGGCATATGAACACACAAGAAAAATAGCGTATCATATGAAAACCATTAGGGTAAAAGAACATTAGACGCTATGAAATTGCTGTGAAACAGAGACTCACATGTGTTGAAATCGGTGGTGGCATCTCCGGCATCTGAACAAGCTTTTCTGAAATCCAACGTCGCCACACATGCAACATTCTCTTATTTTCCCTTCCTTAGTATTATTTCTAGAGCTGTAATATAGGGTTTCATTTGCTTGGAGATCCATAGTACTAGAGCGCCAGTTATTATTCTCCATGAATGCATGCAGCTTCCCTAATTAGAACCCTCATTCTTAATATTATAGATACATTATGTTTGCTGTGGCTCTCCTCGGATGCCAAAGATATCCTCTGGAAAGGTCTGGACTCAAAAAAAGCCTGCTACATTGGTACGGTGAAAGACAAGGGAAATCCATTTTCCCAAGCAGTATCTGTCAAAATTCAGAGGGCTTTAGGCAGCTGTATCCAATGTGAACAGAATATGCTTCAAACCAAAGCAAAAGTACGGCCACGTGCCTTGCTTCCTGAAGCAGGACAGGACAGATTCATGGTGGGCAGTCAACTTTATGGCAGCGTTGTTATATACGTATCTACAGAAGCTGACACAACATCCGTTGCAAAATGGAGGAGCAGCCAACTTCTTCCTGTTGCTGCATAATGTCACATGGGGTCCTCTCACGGTCGTCCATCGGATATGAAGTYTCTTCTGGCCTCGAACTTCGATTCGTACATAGTTAGATACACGACAGCTGTGGGAAACGATCTCGTATAAGAGTGAGTCGTGACCAAACACTCGCTCGTCTGCTTTATGCCATCTGTTCGCTTTAGTTGGGATTGGATTGTCATCGCCAATTGATGTGGACTTCAACWTTCAACTTGCACCTGCTATTTGTTTTCTGATTATCTATCCTTTTTGCTTCCAGATTGGCAGGTTAAATACATCATACTTGCTACGAATTTGCATCAATATTATAATAGAAAACGTACCGTCAAAGACAGAACATATCGTCTTGGTGGATCTGTTTCATTTTTAATTCACTTTATTCGCGAAATCGGTGCATGAACTGATATTTTGTCGAAGCTCCACCCCTTTTTAGGAAAGGGGGGCGAATTTTCAAACAGTAACCAAACCATGCCCGGTTTCTATTCAAAAATACAGTTTAAATAATAGAAAATGGTGATTTCACAAAAAAAAATAATATGAAAAAGTTAAAAAAAATAATGTTTAAACAATACATTAATGTTGATATTGCAATTTAATTTATTGTCGAGAGAATAAGGTACGCGATAACTGATTTTGCAACTCCGGGACTGGGAGAATTTTTTGTTATTACCGTGTCGAACTCGGTGTAATACATAAAAATATATATATGGTAAGTTAGTCACATAAATCCTCATAAGGTACTTAATTCTCACGACAATATGAATCCATGGCCGTACATTAACGTTGATGGAGGACCAAAGATAGCGAACGGAAGTGAAAAAGGTTTTCCCAAAAACTTAACGTAAACCATACACGACATCGATATTCCAGTCTGGGGAGAGTGACTTGAGTCGGTGCGTCAAGCTCTGTAAGTTTGGCCGCTGTAGATTTGATTTTGAGCAGACATGATACACATTACCACTGAGAATACAAATGGTTATGGATGGACAGAATTAGGAGTAAACTAAAAATTGTAGCAACTAGCATAGTCGTTAATACAGCAGTTGGAGATTGTCGAAAGGTATTGGCTGGTAAAGAATTTATTAAATTTTATTATAATAGCTAAGAAGTTAATGATTGAAATCACAGCCATTTATTTTGTGTGACTACTAAGAATATTCCAGCCATATTTAATCCTGTCCATATAAAACTTATTAAGTACTAAACCCCTATTAAATCTGCCCATTGTCAATAGGTGTTGGCCTTTTGGCATAATTAGATTTTAATTACAGTTTTTCCTAGTTTTACTTTTTCCAAATTTTGGGTATATAGAGTTTTGTCATTATATAAATTCTATATATATATTGGAACCTGTTTTTGTCATCAGAAATTCAATAATTAGAAAAATTAATCAAAATTAAGGTTGAGTTTATAAATGAAGGAAGTTTGTTATACATTTAGTTAACTCCACTTAATTATGCAAACTAAATTGAAGGGTATGTTTTCATTCCACCCTTTTTTGATGGAAAGTTGTAAAAATAGTTGTACTTCAATTGACACTAATAAACAAAATATACATTTCAAAATAAAAATTATTTTAAATAAAATATTGTCATTTCAATTAGTTAAACTAGCATACCCCCAAAGTGGGGGAAAGGGAAAGCTAAAATGAATCACATTGGTTATGTTATTTAAAGATCTAGGGATTTTGGTTTTGGATGGAAAGTAAATACATAAAAGGTCTTCCTTCAAAGATAAATATGAATAGATGCAAGTTGGGAGGATGTGATGTAGGAGATCCTAAAATACTTGTTCATCATTAAATCTACCAAGATTGGTGTTTCTAATCTTCCAATGACTATTAGAATATGAGGAGATAGAAGTTCAATGTTATGTATCAAGACATTTTAGTGGGTTAGTGGTATAGTTCAATTAGAGGTTGGAAACCATTGGTTCATATGAGATCCATAGTCCAAATTTCACTAGAGAGTTATAACCTCAATAATTTGCAGCAATAAAGATTCATTAACTCATAATAGAAAGATCTCAAAAATGGAATTCCATTTCCAAATGAGATGATCATTGAAGCAGCAAAAGTCACAAGTACTCTATGTATGATTTCTCAATGTAATCAATTTATCCAAACAATTTTATTAAGAATATTCAAGAAACAAATAATTGAATTGTTTGTTCCCTCTTCTATTTGGATTAAAGAAGTATGAACATAGCATGATAAAAATGTTACTAACAACTAAGTATTGGGCTTGGAGTCAATATATCCATTTCACATTCTATTATTCAATGGCATTATAGATTTTAGATTTGGCATTTTTGTTGATGGTAAAACTTAAAAAGTAACACAAACATGAATCAAGTGTAGGAGTTTTCATTTTCTATATGATGCAATAGGAGCTTTTATTTTCTTTCCTTGTCTAGGAAAAATATGGAGAAAACACTCGATAAAACTACAGAAATAATGTGTTTTTGATATGTTTTATGTGGGAATTAATTGTTCTTGTTTGATTGGCCTCGTTAAAATATCATATGAAGATACTAGTTAATCCTCCAAATGATCATAGGATAAGTTTGAGAAACCATAATAACAAGGAAATTGGAGGGTAGGGATAATATTCAACACTTTAAGATCGATATTGCACTTCCATGGCTTATTTAATTTATAGATGAATGAATTAGGTCTTTAAGGTCATTTTTGGATCCTTATGCATGTTTCAAAGGTATTTAGGTTGCATATGGACTCTTGCTATTTTTTTGTTTGTTTGTTTTACTTTTTCCCCTTTAATTTTAAATAAATTAAGAGTAAAGTAGTTTGAGGTTATCTGCATATGGAGAAACCTATTTATGATTTTAATGATTTCTCTCCAAGGGGTCAAATCTAGCTTCATTGTTTGTGTTTCCAAGGGTTCAAACCTTGCTCCATTGTTTTTGTTTCCACTATGATTGTGGGGTAACCATGAGACCTTCCTCACAATGCTTATTGAGAGTTCACAACACAAGAAATCAGTAGTGATTGGACAAAAGTATCAATATGGCACAGGTTACACGAATATTTTAGCCCATTTGCAATCAAGCTATAAAATGTTTATTGTAACTGAAATCATTGGAGGTTTCCTTGTGAATGATTTGGGATATGAAAAAAAGTGTGTTTGTTGTAATATGAAAGATCTCTTTGATTTTAGCCACGAAAGCAAAACTGAGCTCATTGAAAGCTTGAACAATTCTCTTTGTCTAAGTATGTCGAGAATAACTGCTATGACTATGATTGCAACAGGTACCCAATGGACATTCATAAACATGTACATTGTTATTATATCTATCATATTTGGTCAATACCACACAGACATATATGTTCTACACTAAAAACAAATCATGTGAATCATTCATTTTCATCGAGACAAAACATAATGTGTATGTATTTATGCATAATTCTTTTGTGTTTGTGCATCTAGTCTCCGGTGGGTGATGAATCAGATGGGTAATCAGGCATCAGATGAAGCATCATCTCTCCTCTCCTCCTCTCCTCTTTTCCCCGATGATACTGAGGTCTATCCCTCGACCCTTAAACTTTCTCAACACATATTCTTCAATTGAAAAATAAATTGACGTTCAAACCAAAGAACTCTTCTACAACCATGTTCATTCAAAAAAAGAGTAGAACTCCTTGGAACTTGTGATGGATGTACTACAATAAAGAGGACCTCACACTACAAACTTGGGCTAAGCCTTCTTGGACCTAGTGATGTATGTATTGAGCCTAGGATAAACCTACAGTTAGGCTCCAAAACTAAAATCCTTCGGACCTTGAAGTCATTAGCGTTCATTTTCAAATCATTATGATGAAAAGAGACGAAGAGAGGTAGGTTAGTGGAAAACAAGGTGATGCATGGAGAGAACAAGAAACACCATGAACTCATGAAAAAATGAACTTGTTATAACAAAATTAAAATATAAAACCCCTAAAAGCACTCTGCAACGTCTTTGCAAAAATCATTGCAATCAAATTGGAAGGTGGATTAATGGAAAACTAACCAACCCATGGAGAGAACGAACAACCCCATAAACTCATGGATAATTGTTTGAGAGTGTAATAAAGGAAAAGAGGATGAAAAATTAGTCACACTATGACCAAATTATGAGGTTCCTCAAGTCATATATGGTTTTTTTTTTTTAATTTATAAAATTGAAAAAAATTGTAATTATATATATGAAATTGTTTCTTTATTCAAATCAATAGAGAGTGAAATTTCTTATTACTTCTCCTTTTTTCATGTAAACCTTAATTTCATCATAACTTTATAAGTTTGAGAAAATTACATTTTATTAAATATTTTTGAAAAAATAAAATCCATTATGTGAAAAAAATTATAAATATGTGAATATAATTTTACAAAAACAAAAATTCACCCTCATCTCTTTTATAACACCAAAATATGTTAACTTAGTTGAACTCTTAGCATTCAATTGAATGTTAAGTGTCCAGAAAAGAGCACGTCAAATACTTATTAACAAATAACTATCTATTATAGATAAATAATTTTGCTAACAAGTAATATGTTATTATAATTTTGCTCATGAAATATGATGCTTATAAAAAATATTTTATTATGTTCTCATGGGCGTACACTTGTATAAACGGAGGGAGGGACAACATGTAGCTATGCATGCATCAAATGCAGGCAGAGTCATCACATACCTGCCGAATGGAGAGGGTGTCGATTGCAGATTCGTCTCGTTCTTCCCATTTGGGACGTATCTGTACCCAAGACTCAAGAGATTTGCCTCTAAAGTATGAGATTTAATGTATCATTCCAATGGATGAACTTCGATTTTAAAATATGGCTTTTCCGAAAGCACAAACTTTTTATTCAACCCAAGTGGTATTTCTGGCCTTAGGGCCAATTGGAGAATCCACAGACCTTACAATGTGGGTTGTAGGTACATGGATCGAATCCCCGAAAGTATCTACTCACTTTAAAAGAGTTTTGTATTCTCATGGCTCTTCTTGTATAATATATGCACAATGCATATCCCTCCATGAACTGGCGCAACGCAAGGAGTGGTATCTACGTGTTAAAGGGCGTCAAAAATGAAAAAATTACATCTGGAGAGTTGTAATTCAATATAAACATGGAACTGCGAGGATGGTCCTCTAAGAGGGAAACACTCAACAGTAAAATCATGGATAGAGGGACATGGTTTGGCGAAGAGGGGAGGCAAGGCAGTGAAGTTATCCACAAGTGGAGTATAAGTGTGTCCACAGGTGACATATGACATGACTATTAGAGGACTGAATATAGGATATAGATAAAACGTTAGAAGACATGTGCCAACATTCAAGTGGTTTTTCACACACGACTAAGCTCCTAGCTCAACCCTTCCTTAAAGAACGCCTTTGGCCTAAAAACCACTTAGAAAATAATAGTAATTATACTTTTGTAATTTTAAATGTAATTTTTTTTTATGGGTTGTATGTATATTATAAATAAAAAATAAAAAATAAAAATCATAAATGTTAAGCTATATTTTTGTTTTTTTAAGGAGTTTTGACAATGTAAAGTTTAAGATTTAGTTGTAGATATCATTAGAAAAGAAGAAATTGTCATAGATCTTGAGGTTTTTGGTGAAACTAGGTAACTCTATGAAAACACTATAAAATCCATGAAGAGAGTCCACTTGACTTATAAGGCTTTAGGAACACAAATCTAGCATGTTTGCACCAATTGCTTATTATGTAGGCTAAGCTATTTATACTTTTGATATTCCTAAGGTCAATACAAACACAAATCTAAAGGAAATTTCTCAACAAGACCACCAAGTATGTGGTTCTTATTGAGGACATTGAATGCTCACTCTATTTCTCAAACCATGCAAAAAATGTGTAACAGAGTGGATGTTAGAGAATAATTTCTATTGCATCGATCTGAAGATAACATGGATTATGTTACCTTCTCCATATCTTACATAAGAATCCCACCCAGGCATAAAAAATGTTGCTCCAATCATTAAGGTTGTAAACGATACATCACATTGCTCTTGGGCTTGCAATGAGACAAAGGGAAATAAATCTAAGAAGCATTCTCAAATATTTGTCACTTAAAGTATCGTCACATTGATGCCAATGTTTCTAGAAAAAAGGATTCTATAAATAAAGATACTTTAATCAAGAACATAAAATTTATCGTTGATCTTAATGAAGTTTTTTTATCCCAAGCAAAATCATCCCCATAATTTTGTGTGAAATAAAGAAAAAATCTGTGTTATCTTTACAATGAGCTTGAAAAAACTTAAACAAGATCAATGTATTGTTGAAAGATTTACATTCAAGTATTAATTATGTGTTTTTTCTCTCGGTATCAATTGCAATAAAAGGGATGTTGCATGAACAATATACTAAGTGATAGAAAATCTAGTGAACATTCTCAATAACAATATTTAAATATTAGATACCCGATGCTATAACCTTGTTAGATTTGTCAACATGTTAGATGCTTTTAACGAGATGGACAATGTGTACATGAAAAAAGAGAGATGACCTCATTTCCTTGGGTTCAATCAATCTCTATTGCGTTCTCTTCAAAATTGTCATTGCACCACACATTTGTATGAATCCTGCTAATAAGTTTTCAATGCCATTACAATTTACACCCATAACCCATGATGAATTGTTTAGTTTTTTTGTAAATTCAAGAGAGGAGGCAAAGATTAAAAAAAAATGACATTGTGGCGAGTGTGGGAACTGAACACATTAAGTATGAACATTAAATGTCCTACCAATTATCATATTGACAAGTATAAAAAATGCACATAATACATGAATTTCAATAGGGATTAAAAAAGATAAGGTGTCCAAGATTCTCTTGGAATCTTATATTAAGTGACACTCAAGATGTTGGATATGCCAATATAATGATAGGATTATATAGGCATGAGCTTTGTGATAGATTTTATGTTGTGGAAGGGTACACCATATCAAGGAATAGATAAGAACCAACAAGAATAGAGATGAATTTAGTCTTTAGATGTCAAAGACAAGTAATGGGTATTGAATCATGAATCTTTCTCATGATTCACATACATCCTCATATAGTATGAAAGGTATATTACTCACAGATCATTCAAGAGTTGGAAATGAGTTATTGGGTTGTTGAAAATGAGAACTTTCTTTTGAAATTTTATAATATTTGTTGTCCTTGGTGAATAACAAGTGATTTAAAAAAAAAAAACATTTTTTTAAGGGTGTTTTTTGAATTACCCTTGATGTATTTGAACCCTTTGGAAAGGTTGGGAAGGGTTCAATTTTGATAGCTGCCTCCAACCATTGTTTAGAGGTGTCTCTTAATAATGAAACAAATTCAATTAACAAACTCAATTTTGGTTTTCTATTTCATTTTGATGTATTCATTTGTAATTGGTTGGAAAATCTGAAATTTTGATAGTTTTAAAAGAAAAAGCTATTTTTTTTTATGATTTTGTCATTTTCTAGTTTGTTTTCACTTGAATTTGATTATAAGTTTTTTGTTAAAATTATTATTTTGGATTGTTAAAATAGTTGTTGTTTTTGGATTGTTAAAAAACTATGAGATTTCCATTTTTGTTATTTTGAGATAGTGTAAAAAAGCCCACTTATATAAAGTATTAATATAAAGTTTAGACTACCACTTTTTGAAATGGATCAAAACACTTGATATATTTTGGATAATTTCCAAATATAAATACAAAATATAAATCAGTGATATAAATTTCAATCAAATATTTTGCCAAAAATAAGAGGAGTTTTATTTAAAGATCAACTTATAATTAGTGTTAGTATTGATTGTCTATAGTTTTTAATTTGCATACATCTCAATAAATTTAAAAAGAAAAATATTGTTGCTGGGAATATATCATTGTCTAAATTTCTGTAGACATATTATATAGAGAAAGATGGTATTAGGTTTAGAAGGTGCAAAATGATGATCAGTTAAAGTAGCAGAGTTTTTTTTTTTTTTTTTTAACTGGTATTCAATTAGGAATCAAGTGAAACTTACATATACATATGGATCAAGGAATTTTCATTCTCTTAACAGTTTGTCAAAAAAAATCTATCTACTCTAAATCATGATCCATTGTTCAACATTTTAATATAACATTTAGTGCTTGCTTAAAACATATACTCTAAATCATGATCCATTGTTCAACATTTTAATATAACATTTAGTGCTTGCTTAAAACATATAGAAGGAATATTACATTAATATATACATTATGAGTGGGTCAATGAATAAGAACAAAGTAGCATAGAATTGCAAAGACTAGAGCATAAAAAAA
>JASDQU010236459.1:2975-16497 GCA_032191745.1 Picea mariana
GCACTTCGGTCAGATGCCACTGTGTTCCAAAATGATCTTGCAAGGATTTGAAAAGCTAATAGTCCTCTCCTGTACTTTCCATTTATGGTGGAAATGATGTCCATCCACCACCAATTGTTTCAATAACTACTTCCTTGGGATTGGAAATGGCCCTGGTCAACTCTGCACCTTTGGGACATGGAGGCTTCTC
Organism: Picea mariana; assembly: GCA_032191745.1. Lineage (NCBI taxonomy): Eukaryota > Viridiplantae > Streptophyta > Pinopsida > Pinales > Pinaceae > Picea > Picea mariana. The sequence goes on from JASDQU010236459.1 coordinate 3,166, forward strand.
ATGCTTCCACCTCAGTCTGCTAAATGGCTTCATGGTAAGACGTGGAGGTAGACACGATAACTGGGGCACCTGATGGGGAGCGGTGGATGAGAGGTGACCAGACAAGGATGATTTGGCATATTAGATGTGGAAGTGATATGAGGAGAGGCCAGAGGACGAATGTGGCAGATCTTGTGGGGGTCATGGAGATATGGTGGTGGGATGTGATTTGTCGAAGGGGAACACGTCTCCTATAATGAAACAACGTGATAGGGATAGGCAAAGGTGTGGGAAGACAAGAAGGAGTGAAACATAAAATGACATTCCACGAGGTTGAATGGAAGGCGAGTGTGTCCTATTGAGACAAGGGGGAGATGAGTGATGTGATTGGTGGATAGGAGGCCTAGTGGAACACAAGTGGAAAGAGGAGGTGTGTGATGCAAGGAGGAGGTGCCATGATAGAAAAGGGCCCCACACTAGAAAACCACCCATATCATACCTCCCCCCCCCACCCATTAAAGGTAGAACGACATGGGGGTCCATAAATGAATCTGGACCAAAGATCTAGGCATGCATATTCTGACTATGGAGATCTGTGTGCTGCATCATTCAGAGTGCTTATGTGCCCCTGACTTAGGATAAGTGGTTTTTTTACCCTCTCTTTTCCACTTTTTCACTGAAGGGGACACTTTGTAGGAAAACACCTCGCATACAAGATTATGTGCTAACATTAAGCTCCATGGGGATGGCTTGTTCCCTGTGAGATGCCAAGAACTATTTTGTAGATTTAGTGCCTTGATGTTGGGCTATGGAGTCATTATTAAAAATGAAAGATAAACTAAAAAAAAATATTTACAAACATAGAGGATCCATGTGTGGCTCAAAAGAAACATTTCTTCAAAAAATGCCCATTCATAGGGCCATTGAAAACTTCTTCACCCTCCAAATCCTGCAACCTGTAGGTATTATTTGAAAACACTCCAGCGACCTTGAATGGCCCAATCCATAGGTCTTCAAATTTAACAAGTTTTCCCTTGTCCTACTTGGGAGCATCCCATTTAAATACCAGATCTCCCAGCTAGAAATCCTCTTTCTTGACCCTCCTGTCAAAGACCTGCTTGATCTTCTGTTAATGATTGTGAGCTATGTTCATTACCTCCCTGGTTTGTTGCACTTCCACCATTTGATGGATTCTGCTGACCATATGATCTGGCTCTCCTTCATAATCTTGAAAGAATTTTTCTACATGTAGAGTCAACTGAGTGGGAAAAATAGCTTATGTCCCATAAACAAGTTGAAAAGGGGAGGTGCCCAGGGATTTCTTGGTTGTCATACACAGAGAAAATTTGAGCTTTGAGTTCCAAACCTTCTTATTATCTTCCAAAAATATTTTAATGAGCTTAATCAGGATTTTATTGGAAGATTCTACCAGTCCATTTCCTTATGGATAATAGGGAGTGGAATGAACCAGTGAAATCTCAAACTACTCACAGAACCTCACTAGAGGCTCAGGCCTGAAAGACGCAGCATTATCAGTGAAAATTCTATTGGGGCATCCAAACCTTGCTATGATATCCTCCAGGAAGCTGATGATAACTTTGTGTGAAGCACTCCTGGTGGGGATAACTTCTATCCACTTGGTAAAATAGTCAATTGCAGTCAGGATCCATCTGTGTTGATCACTTGAGGAAGGATGAATCTCTCCAATGAATTCCAACCCCCATTGTTGAAAGGGTGTTGCAGCTACTATAGGTTTTAGTGGCAGATATTTGAGCTTCTGCTTTACTGATAACCCTTGGCATTTGATGCAGGCTCTCACCTTTCTCCAGACATCAGTGAATAAGGTGGGCCAGTAGTACCCAACCCTCAGAATCTTGTGGGTCATGGTATTCCAAAAGAGGTGTCCCCCACAGAGGCTTCTATGGAAGTCAAATGTCACTTTCTGGGCCTCATGTGGGTTCAGACACCTCAGAAACACCCCTAGAGGGTCTCTCCAGTAGAAGACTTGTTCAATAAGGCAATATTTAACTACTTTGAGCTTTAAATCTCTTTCCTTACTCTTCCCTATTTTATCAAGGGGCTTTAATTCTAGTAGAAAATAAATGATATCTCTATACCAGGTGCACTCTGCTAGTTGTTGGGCTCTAAAGATGTCCTAAAAACAACCTTAGTTTAACATTAATTTATCATTCCAGGGATTCGTCTTTTATCTCAAGAATATCGACAAAGTTTATGCAAGTAGCCTAAAATCATGTAGATAAACCAAATCTAAGTTCATCAACAATCAAGTTCCTCAAATGTTCACCAAAGATTCTAAGAACTAAATGAGATTGAAATCTGATTACTAAGATGTTGTAAAATGAAAGGAACTAATTAATCTAATTGAATTCACTTAACCATAAAGCGGTAATTGAATCTAAGAAAGGAATTGCATATTTAATCTATTAATCATGAATTCTAATTACTGGAAAGGACATACTGAATTATTCTATCTGTGGAAATAAATAACAACTGTATTCTACTCGGAAGGGAAAGTGAATGTAACTTTAACGAAAAGGAACAACTATCGCAACCTTAACTTAAAGGAACAACTAATGTAAATTTAACTGAAAGGAACGACAATTATAAATCTAAAGCAAAGGAACAATGCAGGTGAAAATGTGAGGAATTGTCAAGCAACAATCTTCAAAAATGGAAATCATAACAGCAATCATGAATACTTAAGGAAATGCATGTCTTCTGCAAACAATCATTAATTCATTGATACGCTCATGCAATTAAAATAAATCTGAATCACGAAATAGAAATCAAAACTCTTGAACTGATATAATTACAAAATGAGACAGTAGCTTCTTCAGACTGGGCCCTCAGTCTTCAGAAGTACTGCTACGAGAAACTCAGAATGTAGGGATGATAAAAACACTCAAAACTTTCATTGATTCCATAACTGGTTAAACATTTACAACAACTGCTCACGCGGGGCAATTCTGAATCTGAATACTTAAAATGCAGTTTTTTCTATATGTTTTTCTAGATCTATTATCCTCTTATATATTACAATAGTTGGGTAAATCAAGCTATCCTGAGGATCGAAAGATCCTTAATATTTCTTTACTATTATAAAATTACAATATAGCAAATGTATTATCTTCAAACTGCTTTGCACCTAAAAAGTCTTCAATCTTCAATAGCTTGCGCATAGCCAAAATATTTTTGGTTATCTTTGGTAGTTATTTATCCAATTCTGTAAAAAAATCAAACCATTACAACCGTAATTTAGAATCTATTTAATAAAACTTAAATAACAACTTTAAGAGACATATTAATCATGTTCTTTCCTATTTATTCCTAATTAATTGAAAAGTCAATCAGAATGATATCATAAACTGTGGACAAAAAGGAAGATATTTATTCCTTTTTCGTAACCCAACACTAGTGGAGGACTGTCTTGAGGATTGCCATCAGACAATTCAGCCTATTGATTTCCTGAGAAACCATCAATGAATTTAACCCCCAAGGATTTTCAATTTGATTCAGCCAGCAACTTGGCTAAGCCTTGCCCTTTAACCAACTTGGTTAGCTTAATCTCCAGGTCAAACTCAAGGATCTTGGCAATCCATTTGCTTATTTTCCCGTCTATGTCAGGATGAACGAGAATGTTCTTCACAGAAGCTGAAGGAACATATGCAATGGTTTTTGAATGAAGAACATAGACTCTGAATGCTTTAAGGGCCTTGACCAAGGCATATGATTGCTTCTCCATGATGCCATATTTCACCTCTGCATCTCTTAATGCCCTGCTAAAAAATGAAATGGGCTGCTCCAGCTCTTCAACATTCTTCTTTAATAGAATGACTGCTACTGTGTCAAAAGAAGAAAAAGAAAAAATTACGAAATCCTTGGAATAATCAGGACTAATCAGCACAGGTGCCTCATTCAAATCCTTTTTTATTTGGACAAAGGATTCCTTGGGTCTAGAAGTCCATTTTACTTCAATTCCTTTTTTGAGCATGGCTGTGATGTGCTTCACCAACTTAACAAAATTTGCGACAAACCTCCTCAAAATATTAATTTTACCCAGGAAATATTGAACCTCTTTCTTGGATCTGGGTAGTGACAGGGTCTAAATTGCCTTCACCCTGCTGGGATCAATTCTCACTCCCTATGTTGATACTATATGGCCTAACAACTTTCCCTCCTCCATAACAAACAAAGATTTCTTGGGGTTTAAGTAAAAGCCAAACCTTTTGCATTTCAAGAAAACCTTCCTTAAGTGACAACAATGCTCTTTATCAGATTTGGAGAAGACAGTGATGTCATCTAGATAGATCACCATGAACTGATCTTTCTCTCCAATGAAGGCTATGTCCATGGCTTGCTGAAATGTTTCTTCTGTATTCATTAATCTAAAAAGAATTTTGGCATACATGAATGTGCCCCAAGGAATGGTGAAGGCTATTTTTTCTCTATCCTCACGTAGGACCGATATCTGATTATAGCCAGAAAAACCATCAATCATGGATATTCTGGTTGCACCAGTTACCCTCTGCAATATGTGCTCCATCTTAGGTAGGGGGTAATTGTCCTTTCTGGAGCTTCTGTTTAGGTTCCTGAAATCAACACAAAGTCTGATTTCTCCACTCTTCTTTCTTACTGGCACCAGATTAGCCACCCACTCAGAATATCTCAAAGGGACTATGATTTGAGCATCTAACAAATTCTTTACTTGTTTCTCCATGACAAGCAGAAACATCGGATTAATCTGTCCTAACTTCTACCTGAATGGATTAACTTCTTCTTTCAATGGGATCTTATGTTCCATGACAACTGTGTCATATGTATTGAGGTCTTCATAGGTGCAGGAAAACACATCAACAAATCATTTTAATAACTCAGCATACTCGACTCTCTGCCCCTTTGACAGGCTGCTTGACAACTTGACAAACTTAGGATCCTCCTTTGTGCCAATATTGCATTTAGTTACATCAGCATCCCTATTTGAAGCCTCACCCTTTACTGCCACATCATTCCCATCGAACAATATTTCTAAAGGAACTAGTCCTTTGGAATATGATTTCTAGGCAAACTGAACAATACGGTAATTAGCAATTTTATTTAAAAATACCTCAGGGTGCAACTCACCTTTGGGATTAGGATATTGATCAATGTGCAATGAAAAGAACTCATCAATAGACTCGAGGAATTTTTTGATTTCAAGATCATCCTCGAACACCTTCTAATGCTTGATATTGTCCGGTACAGATGGCCTATATCTTATCTCAACATCATATTTGATCCTAGGTGGTAGAGGTATTCTAAACTGGCTAGTTGGGACAGCTAGGGAATCAACCAAAGTATTTTCTTCTCTTGGAATAAAAGAAATGTTGAAAGCTGAAAAGAAATTATCAATCAGGTCCCACACCTCATTTTTGTAACTTCTGAGTCAAGGATGTTTAGCCTGATAAGCATTTTTGACCTGCTGGACTATGAACTCAGCATCTCCCAACACTGCTACCTCTTTAATTCCCATCTTTTTTGCATCCCTTAAACCTAAAACAAGAGCTTCATATTCTGCCACATTATTGGTGGTTTTGAACTCTATCTTGTATGATAGGGATATGGTTTCCTGACAAGGTGATACAAAAACCACTCCGACACTAGCACCTTCACTATAAGAGGCTTCGCCGAAGAACATATTCCACACAGAGGTATTTGGAGGAGGTATTTCCTGATTAGACAAGGGTTGCTTTCTAACTTCAAGAGGGACTTCATGAGCATCAGTAATATGTAAAAAACTAGACCCCAAATCCATCTCAAGTGCATAGATAGGATGTTTAGTGGGGTCTACTTCGTCACTGACAATGTAGGCCAACTGAATAGTGGGGTCTCTGTACAATATTCTATGTTCTCCTCCAAAAACTAGAATAGTGGCACATTTGAGGTCCATTTGTAATGTTCCTCCAAGATTTTTAATCCAAGCTCTTGACAACACCATGCCAAAATTGGGGGGAACATCAGCTACCATAATGTCCATGACTACACTCTTCATTGGTAGCTGAAATAAAGACACCCCTAGGTCTTTGATGAATCCAAGACATTGCACCCTCCTTGAATCAAAAGAGTACAATTCATGATAGGCCTTGGTCACTTTCAGTCCCAGTTCTTCCATGACTGTTTTGGGCATGAGGTTATGGGAAGCCCCTGAATTCATCAGGCAGTTATGTAGCACCTTATCATATATGTTCATGGATGTGTAGAAGGGATGGGATGAATCATATATGTCTTCTACAATGAGACCTAGGATGACTACTGGCTTTTCATCTTGGAGATTTACTGAGTCTGTGGTAAACTGAGGTGGCTTGGACAACAACAGTTTGGAGAAGGACCTTTTGAAATATTCATTTTTAACAAGTTCCAAGAGGGGTATGGGAATTCTAATCTTTTGAATTTTGCGCTCAAAACTAAAGGAGGAAGGAGGCTTAGGAATTTCCCTTACCTCTAAGACAGGGTCTTCAGTTGTTGGCAAGAGGTTCTGATTTTTCTTTTCTCAGGAAGTGTTTGCTGATCAGTCTTCTCTTCTTTCTTCTTTGATCTGACATTGTATTTGTTATAACTACTATGATGGGATTCTCCCCTTTACTCAACTCATTTATTTGACTTTTCATAAGGGATTCTTCATATGCAGATTGAGTCAAATGGGGAAAAGGAGAGGTGTCTTCGATACAATGAATTTCAGGGTCAAGCTCCTCTTCTTCCCTCTCTTCATCAGTGACAAAGTTATTATGGAGGGGGGTATAAATCCTTTGATCATCCCTATCTCTATTTCTTTGTTCCCTTGGAATAATCTGAGGAACATTGTTGTTAGGCCTCCTGAAGTTTCCTCCATATTTTTGAGGATTTATGTACATCTGTTTCCCCTCCATTTTTATTTTCTCCATTTCTATAGACAAAGTCTTCACCATATTTGTCAATTCATCCACCTGAGGGTGATTTGCAGAAGAACCAGAGGTTGATGCCTCATATTTCCCTCTTCCTCTATCTTTGTCAGATTTACTTCTGAGCCTGTTAACTACCATCACATTTGATTCTACTTCCAAGGCTGCATCTTGCATGTTAGCCAGGGAAGTGTCTCTTCTTTCTCTAAGTAGGAGGAAAAAATAGGGGTCAAAAGCACTAGCATAAGTGATTTTGGCAGAGGCTTCTGAGGGTTTGATCTCAACAGGGATCTTATTGTACATCTTATTGAATCTTTTGGAGAAGTCAGAGACAGACTCTCCTTCCTTCTTCTTCAAGGACCCAAATTTTGTCATGTAATACATGAAATATTTTTTATCTCCCGACTGTCTCAAGAAGGCATTATCCAAAGCCTCAATCCTAGCAATAGATCCAGGGGTCAGTCCCCTAAACCATTTTGTAACCTCACCGTCAAGGCTCTGGACAAAGACTCTCATCCATACATCTTCATTTTCAATGTTCAGGTTGTCTGCATAAATGTAGAAGGAAGCAAGGTGCTCTTTAGCAGTTATGTCTTCCTCTCTAGTGAATTTAGGCATATATTTCAAGTAATCTCTAGCAGGGAGAGGATTGACTGGCTGAGGTAGGACTAGAGGGGAATATCTAGCACCCACTATGGCATCCATTCTATTACTAGGGGGATTGGATCCTTCCATAGGGATATTAGGTGGAGGAGAATTAGGAGGAGACGGGGATCGAACAGGGGAGAGAGGAGATGAACTCACAGGAGGAAAAGGGAACAATAGAGGATTTGAAAAAAAAGCTACAGGGATTAAATGAGCAGAGGGATGGGTTAAAACCGCAGCAACAACAATAATCGGAAGAGGGGTGTTAAAGCCCGGGGTAGGAAACTCTCCTACGTTCCTAGGTCTAGACCAGGCTACGATGTCAGGGGAGATAGGAGTGACAATAATTTCTCCCTCCAATGCAAGACCAGAGGAAGGAAAATCAACAGGAACACTCCCAAAATTCAGGAAACGAGAAACTTCAGTAAAGGGTCTGCTAGGAAACTGTGAAGCAGGAATTAGAGTTTCTAACAGAGGGAAATGAGAACTATCAGAAATACCCAGTTCAGTAGTAGAATTTCCTTCCTTGATGGACTTTCCCTTTCTGATAATCTTCTCTAGATCGACTTTAGGTGTTGCTAAAGGCATCTTTGGAGTAGACCGCATGTGTCTGCCTCTGGAAGCCACAACTGAAACAGTAGGTTTTCCATAATGAAGTCATCACAATAGAGTTTCCAGGTGCATAGTAGAAATATTCAAGGGCTCTGATGTCTGATGCACCTTCAGAATCAGAGGCTCAATGTCGTTTAGTTCTAGGGAAAATCTTCAACGTCGTTCCTGGCAATGGCGCTAGAAATGTTAGCGTCAAAAGTCACTCATGGATTGCGGTAGGAGAAGAGCCTAATGCCCATCAGGTTTAAGTCATTATTGGTATATAAAAGGGTGATCGAATGGATGCATACCTAAAAGAATATCATTTTAACTCAGAATCTTGGGCTAGGCTATGCACAAGTAGGTGAGGTCTTGATATAACTTCAATCAATAGGTTGTAATAAGGGTGAGTAGGAGGAAGACTTCAGAGAGAAACTGCAAAGGTCTGTTGTAGGCATCAAACTTTCGATAGATCGTAGAAGAAAGAACAAACACTGAAATGTGCCAGGATGACACAGTTATAGTAACACAATGATCATACGTGCATCACGGTGGCTACTATAACATATTGCTTGAATCTTTCAATGAGATACTTAGGGTAAGAGGAAGAAAAAGACACTGGAGAGTGATTTAAAACTGGTGAAAACACTATCATGATCAAACATACATGACATAGCATAATTGCGCTCAACTAGACCTGCCAATTCCGAGTGTCTTAAAACAAATCTTGTAGAGAGATGGAGAGAAGTTGACTTTCATTAAACAGGAGGTCTCAGATACAGCTCATAACCAGAGAACCAGAAATTTCATTAAAGCTTTAAAATTCAGGAGCATAGCACAATCATCGATAGGTACAAAAATGGAAAATATGCCTTCATATACTTGGAGAAAATCCCAGTAGGAGCTTCAAGTTACTACATTGAAGGCATTACGTCTGCATGTTTACTAGAAGACTATGCATGCATTCTCTAAGCCATCGTGCACTTCGGCCAGACACCACCGTGTTCTAAAAAAAGCTTGCAAGGAGTTGAAAAGCTGACAGTCCTCTCCTGGACTTTCCATTTATGGTGGAAATGATGTCCACCCACCACCAACCGTTTCAATAACTACTTCCTTGGGATCGAAAATGGCCCCGGTCAACTCTGCACCTTTGGGATGTGGAGGCTTCTCATGCTACCACCTCGGTCTACTAAACAGCTTCATGGTAAGACGTGGACATAGACATGATAATTGGGGCACCTGACAGGGAGCGGCAGATGAGCAATGACTAGACAAGGATGATTTGGCATATTATATGTGGAAGTGAGATGAGGAGAGGCCAGAGGACAAATATGGAAGATATTGTCGGTGCCATGGAGATACGGTGGTGGGATGTGATTTGTCGAAGGGGAACACAACTCCTATGACGAGACGACGTGATAGGGAGAGGGACAGGTGTGGGAAGACAAGAGGGAGTGAAACGAAAAATGACATTCCAAAAAGGTGAATGGAAGGCGAATGTGTCCGATCGAGACAAGGGGGAAACAAGTGATGTGACTAGTGGATAGGTGGCCTAGTGGAACACAGGTGAAAAAAGGAGGGGGGTGATGCAAGGAGGAGGCACCACGATAGAAAAGGGGCCCACACTGGAAAACCTCCCATATCGGACTGCCCCCCCACACCCATTAAAGGTAGAACGATGGGGGGGTCTGGAATTGAATCTGGACTGAATATCTTGGTGCACATATTTTGACCACCCAGATCTGCATGCTACATACTCTAGAGCGCTTATGCACCCCCGACTTAGGATAAGTGGGTTTTTTACCCCCTCTTTGCCACTTTTTTGTCGAAGAGGAGACTTTGTAGGAAAACACCTCGCATACAAGATTATGTTCTAACAGGCTCATCGAAGATAATCCTTATCAATGGCACACTCTCCTCACTTACTCCCTTTGGGAAGATTGAACTACCGCCAAGGTAAGCACTGGTTTCACCCCTTTCCATCTTGTTTATGGTCAAGAAGCCATCCTACCTACTGAGATGGAACTTTCTTCCTTAAGGTTAATGCTACATATCGAAGAATTAAATTATTCTGATGTTTCACAAAGGACAAATGCACTCCTATATTTAGAGGAGCAAAGGATGTTTGCCTTGGATAATATAAAAAGGAGACAAAAGACTGTTAAGAAGTATTTCAACAAGATTGTCAAAAATGTCAAATTGAAATTCAATGAAAAGGTACTGTTGTGGGATTTAGCTCATGCTAATAGGGGATTACACTCAAAATTTCAAAAATTATGGTTGGTCCTTTCAAGATCGCTTTTGTCCTGGGTACAAATTCTTACATTCTAAAATATTTAGAGGAACGATTGTTATCCTACAACGCTAACTGTTCTCACTTAAAACATTACGTGGAACCAACTTAAAACTTTTTAACACTATTTGGATTTTATGTATATTAGTAGTCTAGTTTTGTTTTCATTTTCACTACTACTTTTCATTTATGCTTTTACAATAGTTTAATTTTTTCTTTTATTTAATAGTTTTCCTTCTTCTTTTGTAATTCTAGCATTTTATTTCTGTTATCTTAAACTTTGCAGTTCCATTTCTATCATGAATTTTATTGCTTTTCATCTTTTTAAGTTTAATTTTGGTCAAGAATAAGATGTTGGATCAATTTTTCCACAGTGACACTCCTGCAAGGTATTGTTAGTCAATAACAATCAAGCTTACATAGTTGTTACGATGTTCCCCCTGAAAGCATAATTGAATTTGTTATCTTCTTTCATTGCTGTCTTATGAAGAAATTGGTTACTTCTCACTCTTGCTTTCTTTTTCTTCATCCATTTGAGAGTTAAAAGAGAAATTCCATAATTTTTCTCTCCTTGAAGTCAAGAACAAATTATGGTTGAATGATTATGCATACAGGGATAAACCCCCTCATACTTAACATTTTTCATGAGTTATTCCCAAATTCCTGTTCATTTTTCCATTAAATCCGCTCACTTCCTCATGTTCCATAATCATTCAGGTTATATCTTCTTGGTATAATGTTCTTTTTTGGTCTACAAAACCATATATTAAGAGTTCTTAATCTGTTGCAAACAGATTTCCCTGTGGAGTCGTCAGTTTGTTGATGATAAAAATCACAACAAGGAACTTCGCCCGCAAAGTATTGCTAAAGCCTATTATTTAAACTATATGCTAATAAGATATAATACTAGTAGGTGGGATCCCTTTGTAGACTGGAGGCTCAGAGATAGTCTTATAACACATTTTATGATGTTGGTTTGATGTTGCTTACAGGGTCTTATATGGTTGATCTCGCAGTATTGGATTTTTTTTTAACATAATAGCAGGTGGATGATGCGTTTTATGTGATTTTTCATTCTTCTAAGCTCTAATCCTATGTTATGAGTGGCATATATTTATTGTTGTTACATTTGATATTGTCACCATGATTCATCACCTGGTTACACCTGTGAAATACACATGTTAGTAACAACATGAAACAAAAGTAATAGAAAGAGACTTATGGAAAAAATTCAAGGAAAAGAACTATACTATACTATGTTAAGAGGTTATGTTCAAATGAAATGAAAAGGAATTAGTGTTAGTCCTAACTAGCAATGGCTAGTGGTTATGTGAATTATATTGAGTTATATTGGGTGAATTTGATTTATGGTATGGTATGGTTTTTGGAAATGGTTAATATGGATTTTGGGTGGCACAATTGGCAAGAAATATGTCGCAAGTTTCAATGTATGGGATTAATGGCATGGTTAATGGTATGGTTCTTTGGTAGGCTGTTGTGTACTACGAAATTGAATGAAGTGGAAGATGGAAGTGACGTGTAGTAAATGAACGTCACTCCATAATTCTCCCATCAAGTTGTCACCCTAGCATGGTTATTGTTTCATTTGGTTTTGATATGGTTAAGCTTCGAGATTCAAGCCTAGAAGGAACTACTCGACCAACTCACCCTTTTAAGGACATTGGTTATAGGTATGGTTCTTTTCACCCATCCATGAATTTCTCTCTGTGTATAAAACAAACGATGGCTTGGTAATGTGTTGGTTTGTGTTTTCCTAAGATTGGCAACTGTGTAAACACGTGGTTCTTCTGTCTCTAATTATTGTGTGGTTATTCATTTTGCAAATGAAAGAATTGGTTTGTTGAAGTTATGATTTTGTTGGTTGTTCTGTGTGGTGAAAACTATGATGGATATATGTTGTTTTAAGTAGTTATGGGTATTTTGTTGGAGGGTTTCGCTCTGTTTAGCCTTGCTGGCCGCTTCGTCACAGTTATGGTAACTATGTCCAGTTGTATTCGGGTTGTTATGGGGCTTTTGTATATGTTGTTGAACCACCTTTTGGTCACTCTGTTTCATCCAGATCCATGGTCGTGGGTTATTCACCTGGTCGTGGGATTATTTTTGTGTTATTGGCATCGAAAAGGTTTGTTAGGGGATGGCCATTATGCCAAGATATATGCTTTATGGTTGTTGATGATACCTCGGGTCTTCATTTCCACTGGAATTGTTATAAATTGGTTCGACCTTGAGAAAGGTGTGAGGGTTATGCCTCTGTGTCCTTGGTATTTGTTACTGTCCAGTGAGCAATTTTTGTTCCTCTACATCATTGCCTACCGTACCCGGTGTTGAACTATCACACTATTACACAAAATAAGAGTTATAAAAGCCTGTGGTTCCATCGTGCTTGTTTCGAAGGGTATCTTCCTATGGTTGAGATGTTTGATATCCAATCTATTTTTTCTTTGATGACTGAGTGAACTCTTTATTATTTCTTGTGTTCATTGTTACAGAGCTCTTTTTTGATAACCCAACTATCCATGCTCTTGTCGGGTATCTTATTGACTGTAAAAAATTGGTTGAGTGGTTGTGACAGTTGCTTTGAGTATTTTCTCATCTTTGTTTGATCGAGTTGAAGGTTGTGATTGGGGATGGGAATTCAAACATAGTCGAAGGGTTGCCTCCTTTTGTTGTGATAGTTGCATCGATAACCTAGCTCATTTTTTAATTAAATTGGTTGATTGGGAGTAAATGGTAATGTACTGTCAGAGGGTTGCCTCTTTTCATTATGCATTGGTCGTTGTGTTCCTACAACATGGTGTCAATTGTTAGTTGGTGGTTTCTATGTGTTTTAACAGTCCTGATCGGGATCATTGCAAGTTGGGTAAAATG
>JASDQU010236462.1:1815-17018 GCA_032191745.1 Picea mariana
ATTAAAATTCCATATCCTTGTTCTCCCATGAATGAGGATGATATTATTACAAAAATAATAAGTATATATAAGTTTCTCCACAGGGTAAAACCTCCCTGTGGATAATATCAAACTGTTTACATAATCTGGGAAGATATTCCCAAAATCAACTAAACTAGGAAACTAAAATGCAAGTAAAATATTTCAAATCTCCCCTAATTGCTCATCATATCCACTGCAATTTCGAATTGATCTGCAATAGACCAATAATGACAAGTTAGAGAGATATTTTATTAATAAAACAATAAAAATTTGATTCTACAGACTTAGCTACAGAATCATCTAATTCTGTAGCTAAATCTAAAATAACATAGAGGATCAAAATCGAAATCAAATCAAATCTTTTAAAATAATTAAAACCAATTATCTTCCAATGATCATTTAAAACGAATCACTCAAGATTCAAATGATTTTATCATTCAATATTAAACATGATCTAAAGTGATTCAAACGAAAACAGGGGTAAGAGTACTCTGTTTTACTGTTACCATAAAATTGGGTCAAACAGTAACAAGACTGTTTCATATCCAAATGAAATCGATAGTAAATCATATCGTATGTGATACGATCTAATCCAACACAACCATTTCCTACTTGTTATAGCTATAATGATAAAACAACAGATTGATATCATTAAATCGAATACAAAAATGGAAAGAGTCGTTTTGATTATGTGTAAACAAAACCATACGCACCAACATCGACCCAACCAAATTCATGATAGATTCTTGCACAGTCAACAAACAGGATCTTGATAGAATCAACAGAGGTTATAATTGCAAACTGGGCAAACTAATCAAAACAAATCATGATTGAGTTTAATTATAGAAATAAATTGTGAAGCTAGATATAGTAAATTTCGTTCTTCGAATCAAATTCAAATAGCGTATTCATTGCAATTACGAAACATGGTCGAACTAACAACAAACTAATGCGTGATAACCGTTATGAATTGAATCTATTCACGATTTGGGTGAATTTGTACAGAATTACATTGAAAATAATCCGAACTGTATTCTTGTTGGTCGAAAGTTACATAGACATAAAACCGTAACAATTAACCATATCAAAACTATTGCTAATCATATCGCATGTATTATAACCAAATCGAACCGAAATGTGATTGTGTTTAAAATTGATGCATGAGAAACAACTTGTGCCTAAAATAGATACAAACGATTTCAATTGACAGTAGAGCATTCATTTTAGCTAAATCAAACAAAATCAAATCCACACCAAGATCCAACAAATCGATGAGAATCCAATCGAAGCTAAACTAGAAAATGAACTTCCATTTAATCAAAACCAAGCTATGTACAGAATGCATATAATGTGACAAAGCCAATCAATGCTGTAAACAGAGCTATTCAAAATGAATTCGAATTCGTTATATAGACAAGCGATATCAAAACATACCTATGTGAGGCTACTCAAATTATGCCAACTTAGAATTCACGACCGCTGTAGCTGATTCCACATTTTTAAACAAAATGGAGCCTTTCGTCCTTTGCTTTTTATCAGTGGCTTGTAACTAAGCCTTTTGACTGGTAAGCAGGGCAATCTGGTCCTCCAAAGAGTGAATTCTTGATTGTATCATCGGCACATCAAGATAATATCTCTCTAACCACGAGCTACATTGATCACAGGGTGGCACTGTAGGTTTTGACAGAGAAGGAGAGGGTTTAGATGAATGACTGGGGGCTTCACAAGACAGCTTAATGCCAGGGTAGTTAGGGTCATCCTGTAGAAGGGGGGTAGGTTTGTCACAAAGTCATATGAGGGTTCGGCACATAAACCTTCCGAATAGGGGTATTCACTAGCCAAAAAATGCTCCACTTCCGAATCGGAGTCCTCACTCAACACAATAGGGTTTAGTTCAACAGGAGGTTTCGGCTTGTTCCTTGCCATTCAAGAAATTAAACGGGAATTCCTTTTTCCTTTGGCGTTCACAGTGGGTTTGGATTTGGGCTTCTTGCTCATAGTCTCAGCGTTCTTAGTCACAGTGTGGGGTAGGTCGATAGGTGAGTCGGCCAAGGGTTTAGGTAACAGGATGCTATAGGGTACCGGGGGTATAGTTTTTCCCTCACTCACCATAGGTTTGTCAACCTGTGGAGGGTTCGAATCCTCAAAATCATTTAGAGCAAGAAAATAGCTCCAACAATCTCTGTGTAACCCCAAATGACAGACAACAATAATCTTAACCAGCCCATAATGAAAGAGGCTACTATCAGCCTGGGTCCTTTTGTATTTCTTTGACATCTTAAAGAGGCTTCTATGCAAATAATATGGCATATTAAGCTGATAACCCGTAAAAACCATAAGCAAACGAAGGTGGTGTAAGAAAACAAACCCGTAGCGACCTTCGCAGGTGATAAACTATTTGGTTACCATCAATAAGGCATGCCATCACTGTTTAAGCATGGTCACAGGTAAGCCTTTACCACAGGAGATAACCTTATGCAACTGGAAGAGCAGTGTCCATGGGACCTCTTCTACTTTGAAATTCTTGGACCAGCATTGTCCAGTGGCGGGAAAACCCGTAGCAAGACTGATAAACTGCTCTTCAATTTGCAATTGAACATCGCCGACCTTGGCTTGACAGCCATCAAAGTTTAGAGCAAATTGCCGAGCTACGCAGAGGTTAAAACCCTCAATTTTTTGTATAAACGGGAACCACCCATTGTCTTCGAGGTCACTGTGGGCACTTTCAAACATCAATAGAGCCTGGCTCCCATTCGGTTCAGCCCTCATGACAGGGGCCATGGTGCAAGCACATGGTAAGGGTTTGATTCGAATTTACCAACGCACAGGAGCAGATTCATTTGGTCTAACAGCAATGAACGATCAAAGGGGAAACATTAATGTGCGCATGCGAGGGTGGTGAAGTTATTCACTGCCATGCATAATAGTTATGGAAAAGTACAACCGGCAAATTCCATATCTGTTAAATCAATCATAACATAGTTCAAAACCTTATCATTCAGCCAACCAAAGAATCAAACGGTGGGTGTTATACCAATGCGCCATTACCTATAGTTTTTCAAACCAATGTCATTCAACGTGACATCAAACCCAAATGTTAACCACGCGCTATTGCATAAATGTTTAATCAAACATTTTAAACCATTGGTCCAATTGCCACTTATAAAAATTACAAGCCTAGAGCTATAAAAAGTCTAGCAATAGGGATTATATCATATATATAAATTTAATCATAACCTCTATAAAATATGAGGCAAGTCACAAGAAGTATAAACCAAAATGCTCAATAACTTACAAAATCAACAGAATCAAGTTGTGCAATCAATATGAGCATGGTTCGAAAATCCTTTCAGCCACATAACGATAAACCAAAGGTAAGTGCCATTCAAAATATCAATAGCAAGATCATGACAGTTCAAATAACGATGGAGGAGTTTTCATGCTTACAGTCGTGAAAACTATATGGAGACCAATTTGCAAGTGTCGCAAGAAATAAAAATATCGTCTAATTAAAAAATTCGATGACAATTTGAAGTTTGGAAGGCATAGGTGTAGGCAGCTTATAGGTCAAATAGAAAAAATTGAATTGGCTGCCAACAGAGGCACATTGTTACTCATTTCGGAAGACGACTTACCTTGTGTTGCAAGGGTGGACAGTTTCAAAGTTTTCTTGGAAAATATTGTCAGAAAAGTATCAAAAGATATTGGGAGATGAATCCTCTTCTTCAACTACATCTTCAGAATTCTCAGGAGGAACCAAGTTATCATGTGCTTCAAGGATACTTTGCAGAGCATATTGTAAGCTTTCAAAATTTAGACCCTCAGGGGTCAGATTCGGCCGGTTGGGGGGAAAAGGAATTTTGAAAGTAGGTTTAAAACTTCCTTTGCTTGAGGATGCTTATTTGTCTGATCTCCTCAATTCTACGACTTGATTCAATAATTTTTGGACAACCTTTTGCAAACTTTCTAAGTCTGTAGTTTCTGATTGGGTTTTGGTTTGGGGAGGTCTAGTAATAATTTCTATTTTCTTCTTAGAAGATGGGGTTATTTCTGCCTCATTACTAAGATTATCTTTCAAGATCAAAATATCTTTTTTGATTTGGCTTGCCTCCTCGAAGGGTTCCAGTAACTTGGACTTTTTAGACCTTTTAAACCAAATTGCTATATTATTGTGTAGATCTTTAGTGTAATATGTCACAATAAGGCTTTTCGCGGGAATTGAATCAGTGGGAATTCGGTTTTTTAACGTGAGGAACCTTTGGTTAAAATATTTTACTTTCTACTTAGGGTTCATCTTTAAACTGAAAAGTTCCATAACTAAGACTTCAAGAGATTTATCATCTCCAAACTTCTATAGGAAGCAGGTTTTGAATCTGTCCCAAGATGCAATGGTATGAGGTTGTTGGACGGAATACCATGTAGAGGCGTTGTCTTCAAACGTGTAAGGAAAAAGTATACATACTACATCTTCATGTTCTACACTTTGGAGCCTAATGGTTAACATGAATTTCTTTATGTGATCCTCGACGATTTGCTTAGAATCTGGATCGAAATTAAGTAACCATTTCTCCAGGTGTTTTGGTAAAGGGTGCTAGGGTCCAGGTACAACCACAACATCTTGATCGAGCCATGGTCTGGCAGGATTGTTTTGGTTTGCCATGGGTGTAGGTGGTGTTGAAGGCCATGATGGTTCATATGATGAACTGCCTTCATTAGATGACTCTCCTCCTGAAGAGGGTGGAGATGAATGAGGTGGGGAAGGTGGAATACCAGATCCCCGGGCTCCAGGAGTAGGTGTATCAGTAGGATTGATAGTATCTTCTCCTAGAGGGTTTAAAATAAGACCAATGACTTCAAGTTGTTCTCTGATATCAGAGAAATCCAAGGGTTGATTCAGTGGCCTACTAGGTTGTCTTATACGGGACAAAGAACTATGTGTCCTTAAAAGTGACTGACGAAAAATTTCTTGTATATCAGACCCTTGAGGGTTTGGTGTTACTGGCTCAACAAGAATCTGGGGATTTTCATTCAAGGTAGTTGTTGTTTCAGAAGTAACATTTTTTTCATAATGACTCTATGTTACTATAGGGGAGCGAGTGTGTGGGGGAGGAGTCTTGCGACTTCCACATGCCATCAATTGTATGCAGACCCTCCTTCTAGCACCATTTGTTGGTGGGCGAAATTGACTGTCCGTCAACTAGAAGGAGTCCGGTTTGGGTTTGTCTTAATAACCCAAGTTGTTTGGTGTAACTTGTTCTGACGGGTTTAATGGCTCTGTTAGCCAATCTAAAATCCTAAGAGAAAAAAACAAGAGAAATAAATCACTCACTAATTACTAGATACTATATATTGTATATGTACATATGCAATAATATACCTATTGTAGATATTTTAAGCAGAAACTACACTAATATCACTTATATACATCATATACAATTTGCAAGTTATAATCGAAACTTACAAAATCAAATGGGAAAATTATCTCTGTTAAGAAGTAGATAAAGAAAGCACATTTAAAACTTTTTTTTTGTTTTCCTTTATAAATCTAGCTAAATTTGCATAAAAAAATACAATGAAACATAAACGTGTGGATAGTCAAAAGTTGAACCATACATTCTAGTTTCAATGATATGTAAATGACAGAAAAATACCAAGGAGCTAACTTGTTAGTGAGTTAGTGAGGTGTATCCAAGCATCTACATGAGTGTAGAACATCCAACTTCCATGTCCAAGAGAGAAATCTGCAATGAACCTTCTATCTGTTCTAAATAAATTTAGAACATGTATTAGCAGCTTAGGTTTTAATGACAAAAGGACACACAAACATAAACCTGCGATCTCATAATTACACATGATTACAGCAAGATAAATCTGAAAGCAACCTATGCATTTCATCATTCGATTAAAACTCAAAGATAAATCCTATCATTCTAAT
Organism: Picea mariana; assembly: GCA_032191745.1. NCBI lineage: Eukaryota > Viridiplantae > Streptophyta > Pinopsida > Pinales > Pinaceae > Picea > Picea mariana. The sequence goes on from JASDQU010236462.1 coordinate 7,772, forward strand.
TGAAGATATTATCACAGCATTTATATTTTGACAAACAAGTTGTAGACGGTAATTATAATATAAACATCCTGAAAATAATAGATCATTAATTCTAAATCTATCAGACCTATTAATGTATTAGGATTAACAAAACATAAATGAAAACATCATGAACAAAAGGCTAAAGCCAAAATGCATATATGATGTTTCATTAAGTTAAGGAATCACTCATCCATCTCTTTCCCTCAGTCAAGATGATTTCAATTACAAAATATGGAGTATTTAAAGAGTTCATGTAAGATAAACTTCCTATCTTCTAAGATAGGGTCAGATCTCAAAAAAGATCTAAAAGTTACAAACATAGAGGGCTTAGAGCCACTCAAGATCAAACTAAATCTTCTAAATTTGTGAGAATTTTCTACTATTTACGAAATTAGCAAAATAGGATAGATGATCGACTAAGTACAACATGCTTCATCCCACGAAATCATCATCAGGTACATCCCATCCTGAAAAAAAAAAAATGAAATGGGTAAGTCAAATATTTTATTAACACTCAATTGCTAAATTTTATTTGAGAAATTGACTTGGCTACAAAATCTCTCGATTTTGTAGCCAGTATTATTATTGGTAACAAAAATCTAAATCAATCTAGATTGATTAGAAAAATAACAAAAAACAATAACTATGATAAAACCAATCTTACCATTCAACTAATAACAAAATTCGAATCACAATATCTCAGAATTGACCACGACCTTGACATTGTCAGCATTTTTTATTATGATATTGCCTATCCTTTTCAAACACTTTACCTGTCTTTGTGCATTGGTCTTGAGCTCACGGTTTTCATTTGCCAATAAGTCATTTTGAGCCACGAGAGCTTTGATCGTTGCTTGAAGGATAGGAATGTCTGTGTAGTACTGACCTATCCAATGTAAACAATCTTCGTAATGTACAGCAGGGGTAATCGGTCAAGGAAGCATGTGATTGTGTGCTAAAACACCACTACTATCCATTTTCGGCCTATGACTGAGCTTGATACTTGTAAATTCGTTGTTGTCTTTTAGACATGGTGGGAGTTTATTCACATAATCAAATGGTTGGTCTGGTTGGGAACAATTCGGATCTTCCTGTTGCAGAAGCCTCTCGATCTCAGAGTCTGAATTCTCATGGATCTCGATCGATTCAATCGAGCTCACATGAGATTTGGATCTATTACACGGATTCCGAGAAATGAGTCGACCAACCTTCTTGTTACAAGACCCTACTTCTTGATTTGTCTTTGACTTCTTGCGAGGGTTTCCAATGTTGGATTTGTTAGTAGGGCCAGGTTAGAAATTTGGTTCATGCACAGGAGTTTCGATAAAATCAAAATTAAAACCCTGTTTCCCACATAAAAGTGGCTTGAACAATGCCTCTTCAGAAGGATTATTATTTGGGTTTCCAATTGAGAACTTAAGAGGTTTCTCTATCATTGGGTTATTCATTATAGGGGTCTCTATAGGGTTTACTATAACAAAACCATTACGGGCTATGAAACTGTCCCAATCCTCACCAAGTGTTTTCAAATGATGAACTAACAGTAATTTAATTAACCCATGGTGAAAGAGGCTTGAATCCAAGTTCTTCTTCTTATATCTCTTTGACATTTTATACAAATTTCTTAGTAGGAAAAATGACATGTTTAAATGGAATCCAATAAAATGCATGAGCAATCATATGTGGTAAAGGAAAACCAAGCCAAAACGGCCTTCATAGGTAATAAATTATCTTAATACTGCCAATAAACCATGCCATCTAATCTTGAGTAGGGAGACTAGAATACCTTTGTCACAACAGTGAATATTTATGGAGGTGACGAACAAACTCCAGGGTACTTTGTCCAATTTTGAATTTTAAACCACTTTTGACCAGTGAGAGGGAGCCTTGTCACTTCACTCATAATTTTTTTGGTGATCTCCAGTTGAATATCACCCACCTTGGCTCTACATCCATCAAATGTGAGGGAAAATTATTTGGCCACTTGCGAGTTATAACCCTGGAATTTCTTAATAAACACATCCCAACCTTGGCTTTTCATATCATCACTCACATCATCATACAACAACAAAGTTTGGGAGCCATTTGGTTCAACTCGGATGACAGGGGCTATAAGGGTTCAAACAGATGGTAACAAAGAAAACCTGAGCTCACTGTGTTCTTAGGAGATAGCAATGAAAGAGACAAAACCGAGCTAAAATGATGGAAGAAAAACTAGGAACACACCAACGCAACCATAACATAAGCAATAGGGTTTCAATCATGAAATTCGGGCATTTCTAGTAATGAATGCTTTGAGTACAGAGCGTAACCCAAGACCCTAGCTCGTAATGAGGGATTTGTCAATTCAAACTGCCAACTAAATATGAAGTACAGGGTACGTTCCAAGTGCATTTAAATTCCCATGACATGTAATGGGTATACTCAATTTGCAAAGATTAGGAGAGGATGCATTTGTACAATCCAAATGCAAATCAAAAAATTAAAATTGAAGTTGATTTACCAAGAATGTTAAATGAAAAATATTATAGTCCAAATGTCAATCGATTCTTGGTATATTTACAAAGTATCCAAAAGATTAGCTTACAGTCCAAGAGCAACTCAACATAAGTATTTCATTGGTATATGATAAGCGCAAAAAAGTCATTAAAATGAAATAGATGTAAGCCCATTGTAAGCACATTGACCCTTTTAAAGACCAAGCCTTAGATAGAATTGCAATACGATTTTAAGTTTTAATGTTTGATTCATGCTTTCACTCATGAATCAAGCATGAAAACGCAAGATAAAAATAAACAGGAACAATCAAAACATCCTTTTTACAACCGAATAGTCACCTTTAAATAGCAATATTTACAGGATGAGGTGTAGGAAGCTATCGGAATTGTCATTTGTCGCTTGAAAAAGTAAAAATCATGTAGGTCTGCCAACACTATGATGATTTGAAATCCTACGATAAAACTATATTCCAGCATATCATCCCTTTGAGGGAAGAAGCGAAACCAATGAAACAAAAAATAAGGATGATGAATGCCAAGCTGAAACCTATGGTAAAAATCGAATTGGAAAAGTTGAAGAAGGCAAGGATAATTTATCCCATCAGACATTTAGACTGGCTTTCAAATCCAGTGATTTTAAGGAAAAATATTGGGGAAATATGGATGTGTGTTGACTTTAGAGACCTTAACAAAGAAAGCATAAAATATAATTTTCCTTTGCCTAACATGGAGTTTCTTCTACAACAAGTTACTTGATCATCCTTCATGTCCATGTTATATGGGTTCTCTAGATATAACCAAGTCTTGGTGGCTGAGGAAGATAGGCAAAAACCAACATTTATCACACCATGGGAGACATATGCTTATGCTAGAATGACCTTCAGTTTGAAGAATGTTGGAGCCACATTCCAAAGGGTCATGGATCATTCTTTCAATGGGTTGATAGGAAAGTTTATGGAAGACTACCAAGATGACTTGACAGTGCATTCAAAGAAAAGAGAGGATCATATCCATAATTTAAGAAAGGTTTTTGAAATATGTATATTATACAATGTTTCCCTAAATCCAAAGAAATGCTTGTTCGTTGTGACTCAAGGTAAGTTGTTGGGCCATATTGTATGCAAGGAAGGGATCTACATAGATTCAGAAAGAGTTATAGCAATAAATGAGCTCAACCCTGCAACATCCAAGAAGGGAGTCGATCATTCTTCGACAAAATCAATTTTGTGCGAAGATTTGTTTCTGACTACACAAGCATCGTAAAGCTGATCAATTTGTTGTTGAAAAAGGAGAAGAGGTTCGAATGGACGGTCGATACTTAGGAAGCATTCAACAATATCAAAAGAGAAATCACCACTGCTCTTGTCATCATCAGTATGGATTTCCAAAGAGACTTCATTATCTATTCATTTGATACATAGACAGTTGTTGCATTCGTTCTCACTCAGAAAAATTGCAACGAAAAAGAACTCTCAATATGTTTTATGAGAAAAACCCTACACGAATATGAGTTAAGGTATTTAGAACTAGAGAAGCAAGCCTTAGATCTTGTAAAATAAGTAGCACACTTTCAGACATATATATTAAACTCCCATGTTATATCTTATGTTCCCTAATCACCAATGAAGATGCTTCTAAATCAATAGTTGAGAGAAGGAAAATGGGCTAACTGGTTGGAAAAGATACAAGAATATGATATCGATATTAAACCTTTAAAGGAAATCAAAGGACAATATTTATGCAAGCTCATTGCGAATGGGGACTCGGTCGATGGGATGATTTCAATCTTAGTCGGAAAACCACTAGTTGATTCAGAATGGTACAGAGATATTATATTCTACTTAAGGTCCAAGCAATTTCCTGTAACCATGAATCCCAAGGAGAGAAGGACACTAAATATGAATGTGAACCAATACGTTATGATTGCTAACATATTGTCAGAAGAAATTTTGATGGTATACTGCTAAGATATGTCGATGAAAATCAAGCCCAAGAACTAATCAAAGAATTCCATGAGGGAATATGTGGTGGACACTTTTCACCTAATGCAACCGCCCACAAAATAATCAGAGCAATATTTTACTGGCCAAAAATCTTAAGAGATTCATATGCCACAATAAGGAAGTGTTTTTCATGCCAACAGTTTTCAGGAAAAATGAAGAAATTCGCCATGCCTTTGCAGCCTATTGTGGTAGAATAACCATTTTCCCAATGGGGACTTGATGTTGTTGGGATGATTAATCCAAAATATAGCAAGGGGAATATCTACATTCTAAAAACTACCTATTGTTTTATGAAATAGCCAAAAGTGGTGGTGCTAAAGAATGATGATGCTGAAGAACTGATTAAATTCCTCAAAGACAACATTCTATCGAGATTTGGTGTCCCTGATAAATTTATCACAGAAAATGGTTCGATCTTCATCGGGTCAAATTTCACGGAGTTTTGCAGACAATATGGAATCATCATGGTTCAATCATCGAATTATTATCCATAAGGTAATGGCCTTGCTAAATATACAAACAAAACACTTGTGTAGATACTGAATAAAAACATTGATAGGAACCAAAGGAATTGGCATCTCAAGCTAATGGATGCATTATGGGAAAGAAAAATGACCCCTAAGGATAGCATAGGGATGTCTCCATATCTATTGGCTTATGGGAAAGAGGCGAAAATGTTGATTAGTCTCGATCTCAACACATTAATCTCTGTGGTTAATACCTAGGATACATAAGACAATTCACCCATCTAGAGGAGAATCAACTAGTTGTTGAAGTTGGAAGAGGAACAAAGCAAAGCTCTGGATCGAACTTCTTAGAGGCAACAAATCATCAAAAGATATTTTGATCAGAGCACAAATGTGAAGAACTTACAGAAGGGAGAGATGGTGTTACTTTGGAACAAGGCCAAGGAAATGCATCCATGTATACAAAGTTTGAAGCACTCTGGATCAGACCATATGTCTTCGAGAAGATATTGGGTTTTAAATCCTATATGCTCCAAGACATGAAGGGAAAAATATTAATGTTGCCTGTCAACGAGAAACATTTGAAAGGTTTTCTCTCCTAAGAAATTTTCATTTTCATTATACATAATTTTATTTTTGTTCAGTTTGTATATTCTTAATTTGAATCCATAGCCCAATGGGCAGAAGCACCTGGTCATGAGAGATTATGGATTCTTGACAACCCACATGGGGTTATCATTGTTATAGAAATATTTTACCCACCATTTTTATCTTGCACATAGGGCCTTTTTCCATTTCCCTATGCAAACTTTTCATCCCTTTTTGATGAATCCAGAGCCAAAAATATACATTTTTCCACATATACGCTCCCTATCTGCTATACAAGATGCGTATACGTTGGCTGCTCCATTGCAACCCACGTACATCAGGATTTGTGCCAGAAAATACAAAAATGAATTCATGTTTCCATATCATGACAGGAGATCTCTGATCCTTGGCCTTCCATATACTGGAAACGTTCTAACTTGGTCCTTCGTTTTCATTCTGAATGCTATAAAAGAACAATTCTGAGCTATGGAAAAAAGGAGAAAGCATTCAACTTTGAGAGCAAAGTTACTCTGGAGAAATTAATTCATATTGAGTCTGCATCCCTTTGTCCCTCAAGTCTAAACACAGTGTTCATCCCCCAAGCTCTTTCCCTATTGTTGAGAGGACCTAATTGCCTCTTTCCTATGAGCTTGTCTTTGGTTTATATAGCATATGTTGGAATTGAGTTGATTTCTATAGTCATACATGTCTGTTGTGGTTTACCCTTGGCCATAGAGAGTTTTTCCCTCGTAAACAGAATTGGCAACTCCACTGGGGAAGTCTTACTTCTAAGGGTTGAAGTACTTTTTGTTCTTGCATTGCTCTTTTTCCTTTGTGTTTCTTGTCGTATCACTGCTCGACATATTCTATTCACTCTGGGTCTGAGTTTTTAGCCTTCTTGCCCTTGCCTAGCCTTGTTTTAAATCCTATACACTCCTTTTTTCCTTGACAGTTGTGTATAGATGCTTGTTGTCTCATTGCAGGATGCGTATATATGCTCTGCTCTCCTAAACAATTGCATATACCCCTTTCCCTTGTTTGTTCGCTTGGTTTAGTGACTGCTGGGTGAGATTTGATGTTTGTTAAGCCTTCTTAGGTCTCTATAGTGCTTGTTGAGATTCTCTGGGATGACAGGAAACTTGTTTGGAGTTGAATTTTTGGGCGTAGTATTTCTCTTTGTTTTTCATTTTTGATTTGTCCTTGAACCCTAGGTTGTTTTCTTGGCTGCTCGGTATTCTTCTTGAGTTATTTCATTTATACATAGTAGACTTTATATATCAAGTTGCTTTTCAGTCCATGCATTTTATCTTTAATATATTGCAAATACAAAAAACATAGGCATTTTGCATTGGTTAGCATTTTTGTCTTTGAATCTTTATCATTAGCTTAGTTCATTTAGCGAAATATTGCATTTTACTTCTGAATTACAGAGTTGAAATTGAAAATTGCACTGTTTTTATTAGCATATCATTCATTGAAAAGTTAAAGATAGACTTTACATTATATTCATATTCATTTTCTTGCAGAGTCATAACATCATGAGTTTCACTTCCACATCCTTTTGAGCGATCACGACCAATAAAATTTACGCTTTAAACTAAAATTGATTAGTAACGATTTTATTTTTAGAGTGCACAAACTAGTCTAGGATTTAGAACCTTGGAATAGGATTTTGTGAGTAAACTTCTCCAAGGTAATTAAATCAACATATGTGTCTGAGACAAGGAGTTGAGAATTCCATTGTATAATTGGTAAGATCAGAAGGCTTCGCTCACACCGGAGTTAATCACGAGGTCGTGTGAAGTTAGTTGAAGGGATAACCCCTGGATACTCACCTAGCATTAGAGATGTTTCTGTGGATTTATTCGTATTTGGGGATCTTGCTAGTACCCATACCTCTATGAGAGGTAGTTCTTTCAAGGTTTCGGGCTTTGCTACCCTACCCATACGGTGATCTAGACTTACAATTTCTCGCCTGTGCATCGGTTATACAGTAGTTTATTAGTTGCTTGACTTAGGTATCTCATAGGTTACTTGCAGGGGTTATTCCTCTTGTACCCTGGGTCAGATAGAGGTTGGAAAACACACAACATTTATGGAAGATTACCTCTCTGGGGGGATCTGACTGATTGGTTTTTAAGCCCACGAGGGCCCCTATAACTTATTCTGTTACCTCCAAAATTTAGTGGGGAGTATCATGTCCCTCTTGGATGAGACATACCTTCTTTAGCAAGGGAGGCCACTCAACCACTTTAGCCTGTTTTCATGCATATTGGTCATTTGAATTTTTGGTATGCTCTTTGATTATTAGTTGACCATAGGATTTCGTGTTGATTCTTTGTTATCATGGATAGTGGAGTTCCTTTTTATCCCTCGTTTACTGCTACCCCCCCATGATGTTCATGGGGGAAAATCCATCTGCTTTTTATAATGGTATGAAAAATTATGGTACTTAGTCAATGCCTTGGGTCTCTGATCATTTTTCTCATGGTGTGTCTGATATGTCTTCGCACTTGCCATCCTTTGTCTCGCCTCCTTATGAAAATACAAGTTTTGGGTCTGGGGGCATGATGCCTCCTTCTTATTCCTCTCTGTTTGGTGGGAGTCATATCCTTCAAACATCTCTTACGGTAGGAGGTTGGAATATTCCTTCCTATGAATCCACTATGCGAGAAGTAAGTGCCCAAATATGCAATCATTCTAATTATTACACTCCGTCTATCTATCCTTCTTCCACCATGTCGATTCCTATGAACACTTTTTCCATGGCTGACCTCCATCTGTCCTCTGGTGTTTCATCCAAGGGAAGCTATTTTTGTATTATGGGAAACCCCCTTCACGAAGTTCCTTCGTATGGGGGAAACATATATCCTCACATGAGTAACTCTTGTCATGTCACTTTTTCTTCGCAAGAGGATACCTCAGTGACGATGTCCCTACCACCCTCTATGAATCAGTATGGAGGAGGATACTATAGTGACAGACAGGGACATGGTGTAAACCAGGATCCTTCTTGGCTTGAAATTTCTTAGAACCAATCTTTCCTTGGACTTTGGTCTCAAATGTCGCAATTCACCACCACCGCAATCCCATCCACTGCATGCCATACTGGCATTATATCACCAACCTCTGCTAGTTATGTTGGAGATTGGTTGACAACCTCTGTGATTCATGTATAAGGCCTACAACCAGCCGCTACAAGTCATGTTGGGGGCACATGTCTGGTCACTGCTAGTCACACTGCACATACATCACCAACCTCTTCTAGTCATGTTGGGGATCCATTGCCAAACTTTGAGAGTCATGTTGGATATTTTCTACTAGCCTCTGCAAGTCATGCTGGGAGCATGTCACTAGACACTGCAAGTTATGTTGGGGGCATTCATATGATTGATAATCCTAGACGTCTCAGACGTAAGCCTAGATTCCTTTGCAGGACTTGTGAAGGAAGTCACCTTACTCATTTGTGTCCTGTTACTGTTGGGATACCATAAGTGTGGGGCTCACCTAAGGGCCCTTCGGGTTTTGAGCCATCTATGTGTTGGTCACTAAAATTGCTTAATTAATTTCAAACAACCAAGTGAAACATAAATTATCAACCCAGGGAAGTCTTTTGTTTCAAAGATAGCCACGCACTGTATATGCTCAATTCCAAAAGCATTTAGTGTTG